>MU752155.1:26545-46130 GCA_026770625.1 Nicotiana glauca | reverse complement strand
TTATTATTATTATTATTATTATTATTATTATTATTATTATTATTATTATTATTATTATTATTATTATTACTGCTATTATCATGATTATTATTATTATTATTTTGTCACTATTACTATTAGTACTATTATTAACGTCATTATTATAACTATTATTACTACTAATATTATTCTTTATAGTGTTATTATTGTCACAATCATCATCATTATTATTAAATTTAGTATAATTCTTATTGTCATTTTTTGTGAAAATATAACTTTTCTTTATTTTCTCCTTTCCTCTTTTATTTTTTGTGTCAAAATCAGCTTTTCTTCACCATGATCAAAAGGTGTGTGCCTACCAAGACAAATATTCAATTTCAAACAATAAAATTTTCAGAAAATCAAAATCACACCCGTGACTTCTTCTCTTCCTTTCTCTTTCCTAAACCTACGCATGTTTTTCTTTTTCCTTTCTTCACAAAAGTCAAATATGGAGAACTTACCCCTTTGTTCTCTTCTCCATTTTTTGACTAAAATTCAAGCTTCAACAGCCCTTTGTCTGTCCAATTTCAAGCAAAGAAAAACTTTCTCTCATCCTATGTATCGATGACCAAGAAATGATCCTTCTATTTTTACGCTACAAGACTTGTCGAATCTCTTCAAGATCTTACTATTTAGTGCAAGAACCGAGCGAATCTCGTGTGTGCCTACTGCGGTTCCAATGTTCAGATTTGAACGGCTCCATTTGACTTCATTTGAAATATGAAACACAAAAAATATCCCGCCTAAAAAATAATCCCTAGCTCTACATCTCCTATAAATACTAGCATTTTTGGGTCTATTGGAAGGGGAACGGAGAGAGGAGCTGGGCAACCCTTTCTATCCCCCTTAGCCCTCAGTGGCTAACTATTCAAAGCTTATCTTCTTCCTTGCTCTGTAAAAATCCAGCTTTTAAGTTTTCTCTGCTTTTTGACCTCTATTTAGTCCATTGCCTTGCCAAAGATTTTATTTATTTATTTGTTGTGTCTGCATTCGACGATCTTCCGAAAGAGATGAGCCAAAATCGAAGATCTTCTTGACGCCGCCCTCAGTTCACTGCCCTGCAAAAGGTCTGTATCTTTCTTTTTATTTTGTTTTTCTGGAATTTATGGTATTTTCATGTTTCAGTATCTATTTGGCAATGAGCTCTTAATTTTTTTGATATTTTATCTTTTATCTGCGGTGCTTTTTGTTGATTTATGACATTATTCTATTTGAAATTGTCATGTTATTCATAATAGCTTTATTGGAAATCATCCAAATATGTTCATTTCTCTATTTACTTGAATACTGAAATCATGCCTTACGAAATTATTTTTCTAACCATATACTGCTCGAAACATGAAGGATAACTAATGTCATTGTGCTTATGTAAACTATTCTATTATTGACAAATCCAAGTAGTAGGAACCATGTCCACTCCTTAATTTTCTCTATGAAAATCATGATAATTTATAGTACAAAGTTAGAGCCCCATGATTGATACTTTAATAATTGAAAACTTAGCCTAAAAGCATACAACTATAACTCCTCCTTTGTTGCAAACCTGTGGAAACAAACTGAAATGGGTGCTCTCATCCATTCAATGATTTAACATGTGAAATTCTTGTCAGATAATGAGTTGTCCGCTAATCTTTATCCTTTATTTTTTTTCTTTGAATGTGCACTTTGGAGCAAATGGAGTCTTCATTAGAGACTCTCGCAGTGGAGTCTCATAGAGACTTAACGCTTACTACCACCACATGGAGTCGTTGCATACCATCTTCCTTATAGGACCGAGAGCACCAGATAGCGAGAAAAACAAGCTAAATACTTTCCTTTCATTTCATTTTTTCTTATCATCCATGATATTTGGCCTTTACTTGTGATATTTGAGTTTATTTCCAATTTCTGGGATTGCATGTTAAAATTTGTGTTAGCATAGTATGTTTAGTTAATTATTAATTTGGTACAATTTTAATCACATAAAAATGGAGCATTTATGCATAAGAATATAAAAAATTAGTTTCACTTGAAATGATTCTTTTAAAACTTCTCGTCAAGTTAGTTTCTAATGACGTTAAGTTAGATTTTTATAAGTCTAGCCGAGCGTTTTAGTAAACTAGGTATTTTACATGTTGAGAACGTTTTCTTATGACTTGGTTATAGGAAAAGTGTTATAATAGATAGGCTATGGAGAAAGTTGATGCAAAAGTCTTTAGTCTATAAAAATAAGGTGATACTACACTACGCTATCATATGTTGAAAAACTTTACAAATGGAACCTTAATGTTTTGTCTTCAAGGTTGTCTATTCCATGGAAAAACAAAACCCATATCAGTTACTTTATCTGCTAAATAAATTTTTTTTTTCGAGTTGCAGGCTTAAAAGACCGCAGTCGGCACTACTATTAAAATAAGAAAACTACCTTCTACACCCTTTTTTTGTTATTTCAAGAATTCAAACCGATTTTGATTTCCTCCATTTTTAATAGTTTTAAAAGTTAAAGTGTTAAACTCACTTTCGCCACTTTATAATTCCTAGGCCACTTAAACAGATATGATGACAAAATATTTTGCTACTGCCTAAAGGCCCTTTTTTTTAATTAAGTTGAACTATTAGTTTTTTTTAGTCTCCGCATCAAGCTAACTGATGCTTTTTGAAACGTATCCACAATTTTCGATTTTTGATTTAGTACTGCCTTTTTTTAAAATAATTATATCTTGCGTACTTATATATGTTTAGAGTTAGCACCTATCCTTAGCCTTAATTGACCTAAGTTTGGTCGGTTAACTGTAATTAACAGATCACATAGGGTGCCTTCATAACCTTTCCTATAGGATTAACTAGAACCCTTACCTCGAATTTTAAGGTTAAGCATACCATAAAACAGAGTTAACTTTAAGTACTATTTAGCTAAATTTGGTGTCCTAATTCACTATTAAAATAATTAGGTGGCGACTCTTTAATTATTAAACCTTCAGAATTACCAATATGTTATACTCTAGTTTGACCCGTGTTAAAATGGGGTATAACACATGTCGTGTTGTTTCTGTAGAGGTCAACATTTAAATTAAGCATGCTCATATCTTCCTACCTGTTTCTGTTATGAATCCTTGCTCCCCCACCCTATTACCCCCTATGTGTTTGTGAAGTGTGACTTAAGGCATGTCAATATGAGTTGTTGCCTGTGAATTGTGTTTGTACCAATGGGATCTTAACCTTTATATAAACAGGCTAGAGGGTGTGTCAGCATATCCTATTACTGGATCTGCCCATCAGCCTACTTTTCTTTTGTTCTTGCAAATTCCCCCATCCCCTATGTGTATTAATGTGATATGTTCCCTTCCCCTTTCCCCCTTTTAGAATTCCACTTCTACACTTACACTCTCTCTTAGTTCCTAAGTTTTGTCCCCTTCCTGTGAGCCTTGCCTTGGGACCTTGAGTTCCCTCTGAACTTGGGCACTTGAGGGATGGCCTTTACACATTGTACTATGTCTTAATTTGGTAATGTATTTGGGGTGTAAGCACTGCCCGGAGTTCATGCGAGACTCTTAGGGAACTTTGAAACACCCCCAAATGGGAGAAAGGCTTTGAAATTTGATCTTTAGAGTTGGTTTACTGCATACTTCAGGCAGGAAGTCTGAATCAGGCTCTTCTTGGTTGTACTTTTAATTTCTGATGTATTTTTCTTTACTTTATTCTGGGCTGTAATAACCTTATAATAAAACTTTCGGAGTTGGCTAGTGAAAAGGGAGGGTTAACCATGTATACAAACCTATAGAAATTTCTAATTTCTGCATTTTCATATAGCTAACCTACCTATAGGAATTTCTAATTTCTGTATTCTCATATAGCTGCCATGTCTATAAGGATCCTGCACTCTCATATAGATACCATGTCTATAGGATTTCCAATTTCAGTATTCTCATATAGATACTATATCTATAGGATTTCTAATATCGGCACTTTCATATAGATACCATGTCTATAGGATTTCTAGTTTCTGCACTTTCATATATATACCATGTCTATAGGATTTCTAATTTTTGCACTTTCATATAAATACCATGTCTATAGGAGTTTCTGATTTCTGCATATATAGATACCATATCTATAGGATGCACATGCATGTAGAAAATATTCCTATAAGTCCTTTCTAATTCTTGCATATCCACTTATCACTAGGTAAACATGTTTATAGGTCTTAATAACCAAAAGCAATCAGATGTTACGTTCATATAAAATCCAGCGTTTAGATGTCATGCCTATAGGGTTCTCTGCATTTTTACTATGTTTATAAATATTTTCTAAAGTTGACAAACACATAGAAAGCATGCCTATAGGAGTTAATCGAATCTGAATCACCTCATTTGCTTATGAGTCTAAAACCAGTAATAACATTTGCAGAACCTGTAACTTTTGCTTAAGTTTGCTTTCCTTAATAACTGACAACCTTCTCTTAAATTAGTATGTAATCAGCTCATATTCTATTTCTGATATCAGTAGATATCATGCCTATAGGTTTTCTCTAACACTTAGGCAAGCCATAGGATAAACTTATAAACTGAATCAGGTGTTATTAGCTACAACAAGTAGGCAGGCCTGATTCGGGCTTCTTATCTGAACTATGTAATAAATCAGTCTGCCTTAAATATTTAAGTTTTAATTAGACCTTAAACAGTACGTGCAAGACATGCTAAACTATGTGCTTTCTCTGGTTTAAAGGAGGTCTGTTTGCGCCTTTTTATTTGTTTATATCCTTCCCCAAATTTGCTATATGTGTTTTGTTTGTTGTCTTAGTATTTTTACCTTTTGAAACCACAAAGAAGCCCAACATCTCTTCCCTTTAAGATTAGTAGTCCTAAATACCTCCGGGATTGATAGGATTGGGGCAGGTAATAGCATGCAATAAGTAAACGAGACCATTATGCGCTTTAGTACCTTAAAGGGGTGGGAAAGGGTAGATATGGATATGATGACCACGCGATAACACCACGCGTAAGAATAATTACCGGGTGTTGTGTGGGGTGATCCATATTATTAATAAACCTAGGACCCCCTTCCATTTGTTCTTTGTTTCTTTTAAATCCTTTTAAAATGTTTTTTCTAAATCAACTCTCTTTAATGCTTTCCGACTTTGTTTATTTCTAACCTTTATGTGAAAAATCCCCTCTTATTTGAAGTCCTACTTGTCCATGTGTTATTTGTACCTTAAGTCACAACAATAGCTTGGCGGGAAACCACACTAGTGGATTCTGAGGGGTGCCTAACACCTTCCCCTTGGAATAATTTGAAGCCCTTACCCTATCTCTGGTTATCCAAAATCAAGCTCTTCTAAAGTGTCCTAATGCACTTAAATCATTAGGTGGCAACTCTTCAATTCCATTAAACCCAATTCCGAAAAGGGAACGAGTTATCTTCCCAAATGTCATAAACTCGATTTTGTGAGAAAAAGGGGGCACAACAGTATAGCGACCCTGCTGGGGATTTCTTTTAGGCTTGTACCATTTCAAGCTATTACTGTGACTTTACATTTCTTATATGCCTTTACTTGTTTAATCTCTTTAAGCATTTAATTCCATCTTTTACTATGAAACTGACTTTCTTTTGTTTCTTTTCGTTATTTCTTTTACTATTTTCTTTATTGCATTCCTGTATTACTGTTTTATGTTATTGTAATTATTATTTTTATGAACGTGCAAATACATGACAACTTGTTTTAATTATTTCATAAGCATGTTTTCAACATCATATTCCACTCGTGCCAAACAAAATAACATAGCAATGCTTATAATGAGTGTTTGCGCTCTTCCAATATTATCACCCCCTAAATTCGGCAAAGGCATATTTGCGAAAACCAATCGATCAATGGTGTAGTCGACGGTTCTGTGCCTTTCCCTCTTGAGTTGTCCGCTTAAGGGTACCAATCTAATACCCCATAGAAACCTTACTCTGTTTAATTATGCATGCATCATGGTCAAACCTAGCCGAATCAGTTATGTTGTTCGCATAATGACACTTTAAGATAGCCTTGTCCAAAGTCCACTAGGTTTCCCCAAAACCCAAACGGACACTACCACATTTTGTGCATTTATTTTTGAGAACTCAACGCTTTTACACCAATTATTGATATTTAGTAGTCGAGTATGGTGGGGGTAAGGGCCTAACCCTTTGTCTTACAGAAACATGAGGCATAAAGTTCCCAGATTCGGCATGATCACCAATATCCACCCCAAACTGCTAAGCTGGTGGAAGGATCTCCACTCCAGTGATCAGACTCTCATCCGAAAATATTTGGGGAACCTACCCTCTCTCTTGGAAATTTAACCCAACAATAAAATCATAGAAACTGCTACTCTATTATGGGATTGCAATAGGTCTGTGTTCCACTTCAGAGACATTGAGATGACACCCCTGCTCGAGGAAATATGAGGGCTGGCTGGTATACCGTGGGAAACTACGGGTTTATTAATGCCGGAAAATTGCAAAGGTAAAGGTTTTCTCAAAATGATGGGTCTAAATAAGAATCCAGACTTGACATGTTTTAAAGAGTCATACATTCCCTTTGACTACTTATACGAGAGGTACGATCACAACAAATCTTACCGTACTTAACCGGATGAGTTCGCCTTACATCATTGGGGCATATTCACTGAAGGGTATTTGTCTTCATGTTCTGTTTCTTGGGGATGATAGTATTTCCAATGAAGAAATCAAGGATCCATACCAGGATAGCTATGGTCACCAAAACTCTAATGGAATGAATTGACATACAACCATTTAGTCTCGTACCGATGATCATCGTAGAAATATACCGAGCCCTAGAAAGGTGTCAACATGGGGCCAAGCACTTCGAGGGTTGTAATCTGCTACTTCAACTCTGGCTCATGGAACATCTTCAAAAGGGTGAATACCGATAAGAAATCCATCGAAGAGACTGGGACGATCATATTGCTTTTCATCACCCAAAGTGAATAAAGTACATACCTAACATGTTCGCCCAACCAGAGAATGCTAAAGAATGGGCCGAACTCTTCAAAAATCTGACTGAGGACCAAGTACAATGGATGTTCAAGTGGTTCCCAACGGAGGAGTTCATCGCCCGATCTAGGAACGTGACTTTCTTAATACTAATCGGCTTAAGAGGAACGTACCCATACATACCTTTTCGGGTTATAAGACAAGCAAGTAGGAAGCAGGTTATACCAAGGGTAGACAAGATGAGTCACTTCCGGGCTGACTTCCAGAATGACGATAGCCCTTACAGGTGCCAGGCTCAGCATATGTGGCATTGCAAGATTGTCATGGGAAGGGACACTATTGAACCAGACAGATACCATGCAGGTTGTGCTCCCTATAATCCAGGCTGTTTGGAGGACAATCACAATGGTATGGGTCAACCCGGGTTTGTTCGAGGTCACAAGGTCAACAATGAAAAGACTGAAGCACAGGTCAAGCACAACCATTTGTGAAAGAGAATCCGAGAATGCGAAAGCGAGCACCGCGAGATACAGGAAGCCAATCAAAAACTAATTGAAGAGTGGAAGGATATGGATGTCAGTGCCAACATGCGATTGGTCTATCTGGAGCGAGGTATAGTAGAGTTGGAAAAGAAGTTATAAGAGGGTCGAAGATTTCCGGACTACTGAAGGAAATGAAGGCGGAAATCTGGCCAGAGCCTACTTGCTATTGAGACTGCGCGAGCAAGGAAAGCTGTTCGATGGAGCCAATGATGCCGAGTCTGGGGAAGGTCCTTCTGGGACCAAATAGATAGAAATTTCCATTTTCGCTTTATAGAATGTAATAAGGCCAATGGCCATTAGTGATTTTATTTTCCTTGTTATTTTAGTATCGTCTAGGGATTCGTCTACCTTTTATCAATGAAATGAGGCATTTAGCATTCTAAGTTCTCTAAAATTAACTTGTCGCTAGGCCTACTTCGGGCATAATGATGTCTCCCCAAAATTAGGACACGCTTTATATTTCAGCACTATATGTTTTAAATATTGCAACATTTTTCCTAATGATTCTTACTAACTTGTTACCTTTTGTTTTTACTTTTTGTTTATTCCCCTCCCCAAAAGTTAGTTCGTAAGCTCTGGCAACGTCATCATATTTTACGAGATCCAGGGGCCCTCCGCCTACTCCTCCTCCCAGTCCTGTCAGACACAAAAACAAAGAAAAAATGAAAGATTCGAACAACTCAGCTAAACGGGTATAATGATGTCTTGGGATTCGTCTACCTTTTATCAATGAAATGAGGCATTTAGCATTCTAAGTTCTCTAAAATTAACTTGTCGCTACGGCTACTTCGGGCATAATGATGTATCCCCAAAATTAGGACACGCTTTATATTTCAGCACTATGTGTTTTAAATATTGCAACATTTTTCCTAATGATTCTTACTAACTTGTTACCTTTTGTTTTTACTTTTTGTTTATTTCCTCCCCAAAGGTTAGTTCGTGAGCTCTGGCAACGTCATCATATTTTACGAGATCCAGGGGCCCTCCACCTACTCCTTCTCCCAGTCCTGTCAGACACAAAAACAAAGAAAAATGGAAGATTCGAACAACTCAGCTAAACAGGTAGAGGTCACTCATGGCACTTTGGTCCCCAAGGAAAATGCATCCCAGTTAGAACAAAAGTTGTTGAAGTTTCAGGAAGAACTTGATCAAGTTCGGAATTTGGCAAGTCTGTCATTTTCCCTCACCACTCCAGAGGTTACTTTCCTAAATACTCAGAATCATGTGCCTCCGCAAAACATCCCAAAGCAACAAAACCATCCCGCTCCTCACCACCACTACAATACTTGCCATAACACCCTACTGATCATCCTAGAACTCCAAAACTCCACAAATGACCACTACCACACCCAACACAATACCCCCATCTACGTGCAGACTATGCCACACTCCATCCAGCCCGTCTCAAGCACACCCGAGTCCAATGATATGGACTTGCTCATCAGAAATCTGGCCAAAGAGCTTAAAAAGTTGACTAGCAGAATTCAAGGCGTTGAAGGTAGTAAGGGAATTGAGGGGCTAAACTATGAAGATCGATGTTGAACTGCCCGAGGGGTACAAATCTCCCAAGTTCAAAATGTTTGATGGTATAGGGAATCCCAGGGTCCACTTGAGAACATATTGTGACAAGCTGGTGGGAGTGGGAAGAGATGAGAAAATCCACATGAAGCTTTTCATGAGGAGCTTGAAGGGGGATGCCTTATCTTGGTACATTAGCTAGGATCCGAAGAAGTGGTCAAACTGGGTGAGCATGGCATCCGATTTAATGGACAGATTCATGTTCAACACAGAGAATGCACCAAATATGTTATATATTCAAAACTTGAAGAAGAAACCCACGGAGACCTTTCATGAATATGCTACTCGATAGAGGTCAGAAGATATTAAGGTTAGGCCTGCTTTGGAAGAAGAGCAAATGAATAAATTTTTCGTTCGGGCTCAAGACCCACAGTATTATGAGAGGCTGATGCTGATCGAGAATCACAAGTTTTCTGACATCATCAAGCTAGGAGAAAGGATCGAAGAAGGCATCAAGAGTGGTATGGTTACGAACTTTGAAGCCTTACAAACTACCAATAAGGCTTTACAGTCTGGTGGTACGTCCAAGAAAAGGGACTTAGGTGCTGTAATGGTTGCACAGAGAACCAAATCCCCTATCAAGTACCAAACATACCCAGTACCTCCAATCACATATCAGCCTACCCCAAATTACCAAGTACCCTCACCCTCTTATCATACTCTGCCACCCACTTATCAGTCACCCCCACCTCTTGCATATTAGCCTATTTCACCCAAATACTCCTAACTAGAACATGTTTACCCAGCATACAACACTCAACCATCCCACTATCAATCACCTCCCCCACATTAAAACTTCCCTAGACTTCGACCAAATTTCGACCGCAGACCTCCCAAACAGTATACCGCCATTGCCGAACCAATTGACCAGGTATACAAAAGGCCCAAAGATGCTGGTTATGTCACCTCTATCCCTGCCATAACCCCTGAAAACCCTTCTCAGTAGGTCAATCCAAATAAATACTGTGCATACCATTTCGGCATAAAAGGACATACTATTGATGAATGTCGCTCTCTGAAGGATAAGATCCAGACCTTGATTGACAACAAGATCATTATAGCAAAGGAGCCTGCTCTAAATGTCTTCAATAACTCTCTGTGAGACCACAAAGGCGGAGGTGTTCACATGACTGAGATAGAGGATGACTGGGACCCCAAGGTATCAATCAATTTAAACACAGAAGGTGACGATCCAAAGAAGCCATTAGTCACCCTTAATCAGATCGTAGTCTAGATTCATCCCTCTGGGGACACCGAGTTAAATATGTCCATGCCACTCGAGTTTGAAGCACCATCCTCTGCAAAGACACCAACATCGATTGAGTTTGAGCTTATATCACTAGCAAACACACCTACACCCTTTGAAGTTGCAGTCTTACCGCCTAAGGGGCCTGCTCTGTTCGGAGTAGAGATAGCCGTACCAATTCCAGTGGAAATGTCGGTAGTAACACCATTTCATACAAAGGCCATACCTTGGGACTACACAGCCGAGGCTAGAAGAAAGGGGAAGGTCAAGTTCGGGGAAGGCGTTGCGGCATAGGTTATGATAAGAACCGGCAGGGTTTATACCCCAGAGCATTTGGTTGAGTCAAGCAAGCAGTCCTCTAGTTGGCCAACCATCATTGAAACCGAGACCGACGACCTCTAGAGAAAGATACAAGTCAAAGAATACTCAGTCATTGATCAACTGAACAAAACACCGGCACAGATTTCTATCCTTGCTTTGCTACAGAGCTCTGATGCACACAATAATGCCTTGTTAAGAGTGCTGAGTGAGGCATATAAACCAAGTAACATCACCGGTGGAGAGATGGAGAATATGGTGGGCCAGGTATTGGAAAGTCACACGATCACTTTTCACGAAAATGAGCTGCCACCAGAGGGGTTGAGTCACAACAAGGCATTGTACATCACCGTGTAGTGCAAAGATTACTTTATCACCAAAATCCTGATTAACGGAGGATCCAGCCTCAACATTTTCCTATTAGTGGCACTCACGACATTAGGAAAGGGGTTGCATGAGATCAAGGATGGGGCTATCAACGTCAAAGCTTTTGATGGATCCTAAAGGTCTATTATTGGGGAAATTAGCTTGTGTTTGCAAATGGGGCCTACTTGGTTTGATGTTGATTTTCAAGTGATAGACGTGCCGGTATCTTATAATCTATTATTGGGACGACCATGGATTCATGTCGCTAGGGCCGTGGCGTTAATACTACATCAGGCAGTGAAGTTTGAGTGGATTCACCAAGAGGTGATCATTTATGGTGACGGTAGCAATCCCATATACAGTCGTCAGACCATTCCAGCAATTGGAGGAAGAAGAAGGATAGGCGGGGAAACTTACCACCATACCGAGCGAGTCAGCGCCATTGACAAAGACAAATGGTGGGATAACAAAATTGAAAGCATATTGAATTGGAGCGGGTATGAACCCGGCAAAGGACTTGGCAATAACCTCCAAGGAATCGCTAAGCCCATCAAGCTCAAGAAATATGGCACCACCTTCGGATTGCGATATGAGTATACTTGGGAGGAGTTCAACCACTGGTCGCCACCATGGCGAGGTCCTTACTATCCTTTGGAGAAGCCAATACCTTATTTGGAGCAGAATTTCCAACTGGCCGAGGTTATCTATAGGACAGAAGAAGAGGAAGCACTGGCAGCAGTGAGGAATTTGTTCTTGGATGACGATGATATGGATTGTTGTGTCATTTTCAAGGAAGAGGGGGAGGAAGGTCTTTCCATACAGGTTGTGAGCAGAGGATAATGCCTCAATAACTGGACTATCAAAACCACCAGAGCCTGGCGAGCCTCGGGGTAGCAAGGCTGAACAAGCATCTTGCACTATTTTATTTTACTAGTTTACTTTCCTTGCGCGTTTTTATTTTTTGCAAGAAAGAGCTCCAATGTTCAAAAACAGTTATGGAATGAACAAAGCATTTTAGTTTTCTTATAAATCTTACTCTTATTATTTTCCCTCATTACTTTACTTATGCAGCATTACTATTACTTATCTTGATGAAGCAATGACTGTGACATGCAACGAGACAACGCAACAAATAGATATAGATTCAGAGGAAGATGATATACTAGAGGAGATTATTAAAGAAGTTGAGAATTTTGAGAACAGACCTAAGTCCAACCTGGAAGAGACTGATATTGTTAACCTAGGAGATGTAGAAAACATCAAAGAAACACAAATCAGTGTTCACTTGTCACCATCAGAAAAGGAAGAATACACAAAGTTTCTAAGAGAATATAAGGACATATTTGCCTAGTCGTATGATGACATGACTGGCCTAAGTACATCTATTGTGGCTCACAAATTGCCAACCGATCCAACCTGTCCACCAGTAAAACAGAAGCTCAGAAAGTTCAAGCCAGATATGAGTTTGAAAATCAAAGAAGAATTATCTCTAAGCAGATCAAAACTAAGGTTCTCAGGGTAGTGGAATATCCAATATGGTTAGCCAACATTGTGCCAGTACCGAAGAAGGACGGGAAGGTTAGAGTCTGTATCGATTACCGGGATCTCAACCAGGCCAGTCCAAAAGATGACTTCCCCTTGTCGCACATACACATACTGATTGATAATTGCGCCAAGCACGAGTTGCAATCATTCATAGATTTTTTTGCGGGGTATCATCATATCTGGATGGATGAATAAAATGCTGAGAAAATGGCTTTCATCATGCCGTGGGGAATGTACTGCTACAAGATGATGTCGTTTAGGTTAAAGAATGCAGGGGGCACAATGAGGTCCATGACTACCATTTTCCATGATATGATACACAAGGGGATCGAAGTATATGTGGATGATTTCATCATCAAGTCCAAGAAAGCCACCAATCACATGGAATATATAAGGAAGTTTTTCAACAGATTGCGAAGGTACAACCTGAAACTGAATCCTGCAAAATGTGCATTCGGGGTTCCAGCTGGAAAACTGCTTAGATTCATTGTGAGTTATTGGGGAATATAACTGGATCCATCGAAGATCAAAGCCATTCAAGAATTGCCACCTCTAAGGAATAAGAAGGATGTAATAATTTTCTTGGGGAGACTTAACTACATCAGCCAGTTCATAGCATAATCTACAGTTATCTGTGAGCCAGGTAGGCCTTTGCTACTCTACATCACAGTGTTGGATGGTGCCTTCGGTTGTGTACTGGGGCAGCATGATGAAATGGGAAAGAAGGAGCAAGCCATTTATTACCTCAGCAAAAAGTTCACTCCGTATGAGGCTCGGTATTCTCTATTAGAACGCATCTGTTGTGCTCTAACTTGGGTGGCCCAGAAGCCGAGGCATTACTTATATGCCTATACTATATATCTCATATCAAGGATAGATCCTTTGAAATACATCTTTCAGAAGCCCATGCTCACCGGCAAGCTAGCCAAGTGGCAAATCCTGTTAAGTGAATTCGACATTGTCTGTGTAACTCAGAAAGCTATCAAGGGACATGCACTAGCAGATCACTTGGCCGAAAACCCTGTGGACAGAGAATACGAACCCCTGAAAATGTATTTTCTAGATGAAGAGGTATCATTCATAGGAGAAGATATTGCAGAGTCCTATGACGGTTGGAGAATGTTTTTCGACGGAGCAGCGAATTTCAAAGGAGCTGGCATAGGGGCAGTCCTAGTATCAGAAATTAGTCAGCATTATCTGGTGTCTTCCAAATTTAGGTTCGCGTGCACCAACAATATAGCCGAGTACGAAGCTTGCATCTTAGGGCTCAAGATGGCCATTGACATGAACATCCAAGAGTTGCTAGTAATTGGGGACTGAGACCTACTCATACATCAGGTACGAGGAGAATGGACAACCAAGAATTCCAAGATGCTCCCTTATCTGCACCAGGTGTAGGAGTTGAGAAAGAGGTTCACAAAGACAGAGTTCAAGCATGTTCCCAGAATCTAGAATGAGTTTGCTGATGCATTGGCTACCCTATCGTCCATGATACAACATCCAAATACAAACTTCATTGATCCTATTCCAGTAAAGTTCCATGATCAACCAGCTTACTGTGCTCATGTCGAAGAAGAAGCAGATGGAAGCCTTGGTTTCATGACATCAAGATATATGGCAAAAGGAGAATACCCAAAGCTTGCAAATACTACTCAGAAGCGCACACTTCGAAGATTGTCCAACAATTTCTTTCACAATAGAGGAATCCTATATAGGAGGACTCCTGATTTGGGATTATTAAGGTGTGTCGACGCAAAGGAAGCATCTAAACTGCTAGAAGAAATTCACGCCAAGACCTGTGGTCTACATATGAACAGTTTTGTCTTAGCAAAGAAGATCCTCCATGCTGGTTAATTTTGGATAACCATGGAAACGGACTGCATCCAGTACGTCCAAAAATGCCACCACTATCAAGTACATGTAGACATGATAAAGGTACCTCCAAATGAGCTTAACGCAACAAGCTCACCATGGTCATTCGCCGCTTGGGGAATGGATGTTATTGGACCAATCGAACATGCCGCTTCCAACGGGCACAGATTCATCCTAGTGGCAATTGATTATTTTACTAAATAGGTCAAAGCAACATCCTACAAAGCAGTGACTAAGAAAGTCATGGCAGACTTTGTCCGCGACCATATTGTTTGTCGGTTCGGGATCCCAGAGTCAATCATTACTGATAATAGCTCCAACCTCAACAATGACTTAATGAAAGCTATGTGTGAAATCTTCAAGATCACACACAAGAATTCTACAGCCTACAAACCTCAGATGAATGGAGCCGTAGAAGCCGCCAATAAAAATATCAAGAAGATATTGAGGAAAATGATAGAGAAGCATAAACAATGGCACAAAAAGCTATCATTCGCTCTATTGGGGTATCACACCACATTCCGCACATTTGAACTACATCTGACCTGATTCCCATTTAAGAGGGGATACGTAGGCAGCCTTATGGGTTCGGTCACAATTCAATAAAATTTTTATTTTCCCCCGCAATTGGAAACTGGGGCAGAATTTTGAGGAGGACCCTCAAAATTCCAAAGTAATTTCAGGCGATCATCGCAAGCAACCGTCAGAAGTAGTAGCCCAGTAAACTGGGGCAGAATTTTGAGGAGGACCCTCAAAATCCCAAAGTGAAAAAGGTTGCAATGTCCTGAACCACGTCACAGTCGTCGGTTCATCTAAAAACTATTTCTTAAATATGTACTCATGTTATATATTTTTTACAAACTCATGCATGTCTGTTACCAAAATTGCTTTGTTTAGCAATGCTACCCCAATGATACATACAGTATCCCCAAAACAGAGCCGAGCAGGTCAAGCAAAGTTATCAGGGATACGAACTAACCTTTCCCTTTTACAAAACTCACAATTTTTCTTTGGATGCAGGCACCAAAGTCGCAGAATCATAGAATATATTATACACTTATACTGTTCAGGAATACAACTCTCAGAACCGTCACACCTATTCACAGTTGCTATCCGCACATAATATCCCCAGCAACCACAATATCACAATCAGCTATCAACTATCAGGTGAGAAAATTTTATTACTATTCACATTTTATCTTTTGCATAAGGCTACCATTCTGCCTTTAGAGACTAAGCTCTATCTCCATCTGCATTCTTGCATTGCATAAGGTTACCATTCTGCCTTTCGAGACTAAGCACTATCTCCATCTGCATTCCTGCATTGCATAAGGCTACCATTCTGCCTTCCGAGACTAAGCTCTGTCTCAATCTGCATTCTTGCATTGCATAGGACTACCATTTCGCCTTCCGAGGTTAAGCTCTACCTCCATCTGCATTCCTACATTGCATAAGGCTACCATTCTGCCTTCCGAAACTAAGCTTTGTCTCTATCTCCATTCTTGCATTGCATAAGGCTACCATTTTGCCTTCCGATACTAAGAACTGTCTCCATCTGCATTCATGCATTGCATAACGCTACCATTCTGCCTTTCGAGACTAAGCTTTGTCTCCATCTGCATTCATGCATTGCATAAGGCTACCATTCTTCCTTCCGAGGTTAAGCTCTACCTCCATCTGCATTCTTGCATTGCATAAGGCTGCCATTCTGCCTTACAAGGTTAAGCTCTACCTCCATCTGCATTCTTGCATTGCATAAGGCTTCCATTCTGCCTTTCGAGGTTAGGCTCTACCTCCATCTGCATTCTTGCATTGCATAAGGCTACCATTCTGCCTTCCGAGACTAAGCTCCATATCAATCTGCATGGCTGAAAGATCGCCACTTTATTCATGTCTTGCGTGGCTGAAATATCGTCAATTTATTTACATCTTCCATGGCTGAAAGATCGCCCCTTACTGCATTTCACAGGCTGAAAGATCGCCACCTACTGCATCTCATGGGCTGAAAGATCGCCAAATTATCCAAAGGCATCATTGTTCAGAGGCACCATTTTCATAGCCCGAGAACGCCATGCCATAGCCTGAGGACCCCTTTTAATCTCTTGCATATCATTATTCAAAGGCATCATAGTTCGAAGGCATCATTCTCATAGCCCGAAAGCATCATTTCATGGCATGAGAATCCTTTATTATGTGCTTCATGGCCCAGGACACCATGGTCTAAAGACGTCATCCTAACCGTCCAAAGACAACATCATGGTCCAACGGGAACTTGCATCATGTTTAAATTAATGCACAATATATGATTGTATTGCTTATTTGAAGGTAAACAGGAGAGCAACTACCGTCTCAGCAGGAGCGATCCCGCTCCAATTCCTGCAGCTCTATTAGACCTTAACCATTTATCCCAACCTGAATATTGCGTTCGTTCTTGAAAGGTCTCCATCGGCATACTCCGCCGACGGATCCTGAACTACATATGGCCTGATTCTTGTAAGACCAGGGATATGTAGGTAGCTCAAGAACTAGAGCACGGCCAAATCTCTTCAAACCATTTCATTCGGTCAAAATTGGCCATCGTTTATTTACCCGGCAACTCTTTCATCCTTCCTTGGTTAAGAGGGGCAGCTGTGGATACCCAATTTTTTCCTGTATATTTTTTATATGCAAAATACTTTCAAAATAGCATATGTATGCATATATAAGTGTATCCAAATATTTTAGTATTTTTCCTAATTTTTAAAATATTTTTATTGCCCTATTTTAGCAGTACAAAAACCAATAATTATTCCTCAAATTATCATTTTTTGTGATTAATTTATTTTATTCTCATATTTATACCAAAATATAGCTAAAGTAATTTTTGCACATTTTTTTACAAATTTATTGAGTATTTTAAAATTAAATTGCACATAATTGCAATTTTAGCATATTCTAAGATTTAATTGCGTTTACAATTATAAAATTAATTCCATTATTTTTAATTCAATATTTAGACAATATTAATTAATTTAGTACCTTTTATTTGTTTCCAAAAATGATTTTGGTATTTTTATAAAATAAAAAGGGGGAAATGGCTATTTAAATAATAGCCCTAACCATTTCAATTTTAGCCTAAAACAACCCCCCAATTAAATCCAATTTTAATACCCCATTACTCGGCCCAAATTCTAAATTCACCCGATCCACGACCCACTCAGATAACCTGCCTGAACCCTTTTTTTAATCCCAACCATTGATCTAACAGATCAAAGGCTCACACTCTTCCTTTCTTTTTTTAATTTACCAAACCCCCCAACCCTAAATCATTCATCACCCAAACGCCGCCCTGAAACACTCCACTCAAACTCTCTTGAACCTTCTCCGAAGCCTAGCCGCCTCATACCGTCTCCTCCCTGAAATCCACCAGAATCTATGGCTTCTAAAGCTGTAAGAGACTTATACCCACCTCCTATGGCTCCTACGTGCCTGGTCTCTGAATATTCAAGGCGTGACCTTAAAGGTTTATGCCCAGACCTCTATCGACTCAAGGTTCCACGGACATCTCCGGCATTGCGCCGCCGTAGCATGGTTGTCTGAGCCTGGTTCTGACCTCTCCGACTCAGATCGGTGACCTTTCAAAGCCTTTCTCATTTCTAGGGTTATTCTAAAACCCTAACCCTTCGAGGTTCTCTCTGATTTCTTTAGATCTGTTGTGTATCTATGCTTTCCTTGAGTTTTCAAACGATTTCCCTAACTTTTCTTTCAAAATTTACTTTTAAAACCTTTCTTTTTCCGATCTAGGGTTTTCTAAAAATGTTTAAGTGTTTCTCTAACTTTCTTTTGTGTGTATTTGCCTCTACTGTGTTATTATGTTTTTCTTCTACCACGTATGCTCTTCTATTATGTTTTCTATACCCCGTTCTTGTATGTTCTTCTTCTATGTTTTCTATACTATGTTCTCATATGCTTTTCTACTATGTTTAGGTATTTTCTTCTTCCATGTTCTGTTATGTTTCGCCTACTATACTTTTCTACTGTGTTCTTAAGTGATTTTACTATTTTTTCTTCTACTGAGCCCTATTTAAGTTTCTTTTAGAAAAACCTCTTAAGCACGCTTCTTCTACTGTTCTTAGTAGTATTTTCCATTATGTTCTTTGAATCCTTCTACTGTATTTGCATGTTACTTTGTTATCATGTTTTCTCATGAGTTTCTGCTACTGAAAGGAACATGCAAGAGGTTTCAGTTCTGAAACCTTTGAGCCTATCTCGACTACTTGCCTTCTCATCTCTGTTATTGATTCAAGGTGGAAGCCCTAAAATTTAGGGATTGAGGCCAAGTTTGATTGTGGGATTTGATTGAACTAGGGTTTTATTTCAAAACCCCTAATTCTTTCAGACCAACTTCAAGACTCTGAATTGAGTTTGGGGCTTCCTTGTTTTCATGTGATTCTTTACTAAACTCTTCTATAGTAGATTTCTGTATTGATTTTATAGTAACATGATAGTCTTCTTTCATACTTAACATTCTCACATGCTCTTTATATATGATGAATTTTCCTCTAAATGGTTTTCGAATTTGCAATTAGTTCAAGCTTCCTTTTGAATATAGCCTGATTGATTTCTTTACATTGTTTACTGATTTTCTCTATGACTCGACCTTAGTAAAAACCTTTTCCATCTTTTCTTACTTGGTTTATTCATACAAAATCTCAGACCATTTGATTTATTGGTTATTAATTGATCTTCTTACCTTATTTGCACTAACCGTGTACTTTAAAACCTAGTCCTTAAATAACCTTTTTATGTATATGCCCTTAATTACATGTTGTGAATAAAGTGTTTATTCAACTTTCCTTTATTGGTTTTTACCCATTTGAATCTGAATCCCTTAATTAAAAGGAGTCTTGTGTAATTGATTGACAATCAGTTCTTCAATTATTTTCCTACCTTATTTCCTCATGACTTTCACACTATAAATTAAAGGTGTTAATCGGGCGGGCTGGGACGGGCTGGACAAAAAAAACATCAACCCGTACAAGTTCGGGACGGGTTGTTATCGGGTTGGGGTTAACAGGTTGGTGGAGGGCTGGGATTTTTCGGGTTCTATAGGGCCCATAAGGGTTCGGGTTTAACGGGCTCGGGCGGGTCGGGCTAT
>MU752155.1:0-24228 GCA_026770625.1 Nicotiana glauca | reverse complement strand
CCCCCCCCCCCATGTGTTTGTGAAGTGTGACTTAAGGCATGTTAATATGAGTTGTTGCCCGTGAATTGAGTTTGAACTAATGGGATCTTAACCTCTATATAAACAGGCTAGAGGGTGTGCCATCATATCCCATTGATGGGTGTGCCCATCAGCTTGCTTTTCTTTTGCTCTTGCAAATTTCCCCTATTACTTATATGTGTATTAATGTGATATGTTCCCTTCCCCTTCCCCTTTTTATAATTCCACTTCTACACTTACACTCTCTTTTAGTTCCTAAGTTCTGCCCCCTTCCTGTGAGCCTTGCCTTGGGACCTTGAGTTCCCTCTGAACTTGGACACTTGAGGGCTGGCCTTTTCACACTGCACTATGTCTTAATCTGGTAATGTATTTGGGGTGTAAGCACTGCCCGGAGTTCATGTGAGAATCTAAGGGAACTTTGACACACCCCCAAATGGGAGAAAGGCTTTGAAATTTGATCTTTGGAGTTGGTTTACTGCATACTTCAGACAAGAAGTCTGAATCAGGCTTTTATTGGTTGTACTTTTAATTTTTTATGTATTTTTCTTTACTTTATTCTGGGTTGTAATAACCTTGTAAGAAAACTTTCGGGGTTGGCTAGTGAAAAGGGAGGGGTAACCATGTATGCAAACCTATAGAAATTTCTAATTTCTATATTCTCATGTAGCTGCCATGTCTATAAGGATCCTGCACTCTCATATAGATACCATGACTATAGGATTTCCAATTTTAGCATTCTCATATAGATACCATGTCTATAGGATTTCTAATTTTAGCATTTTCATATAGATACCATGTCTATAGGATTTCTAATTTCTGCACTTTTATATAAATACCATGTCTATAGGAGTTTCTGATTTCTGCATATATAGATACCATGTCTATAGGATGCACATGTATCTATAAAATATGCCTATAGGTTCTTTCTGATTCTTGCATATCCACTTCTCACTAGGCAAACATGTTTATATGTATTAATAACCAAATGCAATCAGATGCCATGTTCATATAAAATCCAGCGTTTAGATGTCATGCCTATAGGTTCTCTGCATTTTTACTATGTTTATAAATATGTTCTAAAGTCGACAAATGCATAGAAAGCATGCCTATAGGAGTTAATCGAATCTGAATCACCTCATTCGCTTATGAGTCTAAAACCATTAATAACGTTTACAGAACCTGTAACTTTTGCTAAAGTTTGCTTTCCTTAATAATTGACAACCTTCTCTTAAATCAGTATGTAATAAGCTCATATTCTTGTTTCTGAAATCAGTAAATATCATGCCTATAGGCTTTCGTCTAACACTTAGGCAAGCCATAGGATAAACTTATAAACTGAATCAAGTGTTATGAGCTACAACCAGCAGGCAGGCCAGATTTNCAAAACCCCTAATTCTTTCAGACCAACTTCAAGACTCTGAATTGAGTTTGGGGCTTCCTTGTTTTCATGTGATTCTTTACTAAACTCTTCTATAGTAGATTTCTGTATTGATTTTATAGTAACATGATAGTCTTCTTTCATACTTAACATTCTCACATGCTCTTTATATATGATGAATTTTCCTCTAAATGGTTTTCGAATTTGCAATTAGTTCAAGCTTCCTTTTGAATATAGCCTGATTGATTTCTTTACATTGTTTACTGATTTTCTCTATGACTCGACCTTAGTAAAAACCTTTTCCATCTTTTCTTACTTGGTTTATTCATACAAAATCTCAGACCATTTGATTTATTGGTTATTAATTGATCTTCTTACCTTATTTGCACTAACCGTGTACTTTAAAACCTAGTCCTTAAATAACCTTTTTATGTATATGCCCTTAATTACATGTTGTGAATAAAGTGTTTATTCAACTTTCCTTTATTGGTTTTTACCCATTTGAATCTGAATCCCTTAATTAAAAGGAGTCTTGTGTAATTGATTGACAATCAGTTCTTCAATTATTTTCCTACCTTATTTCCTCATGACTTTCACACTATAAATTAAAGGTGTTAATCGGGCGGGCTGGGACGGGCTGGACAAAAAAAACATCAACCCGTACAAGTTCGGGACGGGTTGTTATCGGGTTGGGGTTAACAGGTTGGTGGAGGGCTGGGATTTTTCGGGTTCTATAGGGCCCATAAGGGTTCGGGTTTAACGGGCTCGGGCGGGTCGGGCTATATATAATTTTTTTTAAATTAAGTTATATTTTTCCTTTTCACTGTTATTGAAACTTTTAAGGGTTAAAATTAAATATTAGAATTGAATTTAAGGGTTAGAATTAAAAGAACAAACTAAAAAAATTCTAAATTTGAAAATAGAAAATAAGTGTCTATATAAAAATATTAAATAAGACTAATATGCAATATAAAAAAATCACAATATTTAAGTAACTTTGATATTTTTTATTGAATAATATAATACTTCAAATTAATTTGCAAGTTCTTTTTTTATTTTCAAAATTTTTGAACTTGCAAATTAAAAGTTTACAACAATTGTTAAAAAAAAGAAGAAATAGTAAATCATATGTTTTGCATCATCTTTGAAAGCTCTTCCATGTCAATGTGAGGTTCTTGGTTTCCGGTATCATAATCGGTATCATAAACCATTATATCTTCAATTTCTTGGTATTAGATTGTTGGCAACGGTCAGATTTTAATTAAAAAATAAAAAAAATTATATTACGGGTTAACGGGGTGAACCGGGATGTAGCCCGTTAAGAACCCATTAAGGGCTTAACGGGTTCGGTCACCCGTTTAAAAAAAATTAACGTCTGTAGCCCGCCCCCGCCCAACCCGTCCCAACTCACTTTTTTGCTACAGTAATGGGCTGGACCAGGATAACTCGGGTTGACCGGGTTGTTAGCGAGTCAGCCCAGCCCGATTAACACCTTTACTATAAATACACGACTCTTTAACATACATCGGACGATTAACAATACTTCACAATTCACAATCTCTTCTATACTCTTACTAGCACTCTCTTCTTGTCTACTCTATNTGGGCTTCTTATCTGAACTATGTAATAAATCAGTCTGCCTCAAATCTTTAAGTTTTAATTAGACCTTAAATAGTACGTACAAGATATGCTAAACTATGTGCTTTCTCTAGTTTAAAGGAGTCTTGTCTGAGCCTTTTTATTTGTTTATATGCTTCCCAAACTTGCTATATGTGTTTTGTTTTTCGCCTTAGTATTTTTACCTTTTGAAACCACAAATAAGCCCAACATCTCTTCCCTTTAAGATTAGTAGTCCGAAATACCTCTGGGATTGATGGGATTGGGGTGAGTAATAGCATGCAATAAGTAAACGAGATCATTTTGTGCTTTAGTACCTTAAAGGGGTGGGAAAGGGTAGATAAGGATATGATGACCACATGATAACACTACGCGTAAGAATAATTACCAGGTGCTGTGTGGGGTGATCCATATTATTAATAAACCTAGGACCCCCTTCCTTTTGTTCTTTGTTTCTTTTAAATCCTTTTAAAACGTTTCTTCTAAATCAACTCTCTTAAATGCTTTCCGACTTTGTTTATTTCAAACCTTTATGTGAAAAATCCCTTCTTATTTGAAGTCCTACTTGTCCATGGGTTGTTTGTACCTTATGTCACAACAATAGATTGGCTGGGGACCACACTAGTGGATTCTGAGGGGTGCCTAACACCTTCTCCTTGGAATAATTTGAAGCCCTTACCCTATATCTGGTTATCCAAAATCAAGCCCTTCTAAAGTGTCTTAATGCACTTAAATCATTAGGTGGCGACTCTTTAATTCTATTAAACCCAATTCTCAAAAAGGAACGAGTTGTGTTCCCAAATGTCATAAACCCGATTTCGCGAGAAAAAGGGGGCGCGACAATTGTCGCTGGCTAAGAAATTCTCCTGGCCTCATATCAAAAGGTCTCTACGACGATACAGTGTAAGAGCCATTGTCACTAGCTTGAAAATTGACAACTTGAGGATTAAAGCGAGCTCGAATCGTAACCCGATTCGGAGACCAGATCCAAAATAGTTAACTAAACAAAGCCTCCAGGCCTCATACTAAAAGGTCTCAACGACCAAACAACAGAAAGGCAACCATCGCTGGCCAAAAACTTGATAAGAATTGAGGGTCGATTATAGCTCAAGTCACAACATGACTCGGAGACTGGACCCACAAATTATAATACGCCTAAGGGCGTGACATCTACTCCACTACCACCATCCGGAATCTCCGGAAATATTAAGGGTCAATTACAGCTCTAATCGTAACGTGACTCGGAGATTGGACCCAGGAAATCGCCTAACGCCCAAGAACTGAAATATGAAAACAATCATTGCCAGCCCAAACGGGCTCAAGGGTATATTAAGCTCGAGTCGGATCCTGACTTGGAGAATAAACCCAAGGACAATTCGACCATAATACGCCTAAAGGCACGGCCCAAGCTATGCTATCGTCGATCAAGACAAATCTCCAGGCCGTACCCCTACAAAATCACTTCAGGAGCACAAAAGGCCATCGCCCTCCTCCCATACAGGTGGGAAAAAGCTGGAAGGCCAATCGAAGCTCGAGCCGTAACGCAACTCAGAGGCTGGATCCCAAAATAATTAAAAAAATAGCAAATGCTCAGAGGTGCGAGACCCCTGTGGACACTCTCGATGGGGATCGCATCGACCAGCCCGAACGGGCCACGAAGCTACACTACAAATTCAAATCTCTCACCGATAAGAGGAATAAATTCACAAGATTTTTCTCCTCCTATATATACTGAAATGAAAACTCCATATACAGGTAGGGAAAACAACAGGGGGAAAACAACATAATCTAAGCCTACTGCCAAACTGACGGCCTTAAAAGGTTGCATCAAGGTGCCTACAAATCCCCAGACGATCCCTTATCAATGGCATCCCCTCTCTTTGGATATCTGCCCCTGCTTCTAACACTGCTTGAGCTGCCCTCCAATGCACCCTCGGTAGTTAACCTTTGAAGGTCCGGCCAAACATGATCTACGGCTCGAGGTAAAGCTAGGCCTGCCCCTCCAAAGGCCCTCTCCACACAGGAATCTTCAGCAGCGGCTCCTCTCCCATGTAAAGATACAAGCGCCTCGGCCTCAGCTCTAATCCGAAGCAGTGCGGCCACCAGCCAGAAATGGAGATCCTTGTACTTGTCACTATTCTCCATCGCATCCTGAAGCTGAGCTCAATCAAGGTGACCCTCCTCGCAAGGCTATCCCTCTCAGAAGTCACCTCATCTACGCAGCAGCTGAGCTCGAGGATTTCAGCATCCTTGGCCCAAATATCCCTTTTCTGTGAAAGCGTCTCCCTCTCAAACTACATGAGTTAGGTCCCAAGGGGTTAAAAGCAGTAGACTCTTGCAGAAACTCAAAAAGTAGCAAGAACGAAGGATGAATAACATGTTCGGTTAAAATGACTTTCTCACATTTGCGGCTGCTCACCTCATCCTGATACTGAGCAAGGGTTTGGCTGTAAAGAGTTTTGGCCTAAAAGTGCATAAAAAAGTTAAGGAAATAAAGATCGGAATAGCCCGAAGCAACAGAAAGAGGATTAAGGGGTTTACCCTCTCACAAAGCATGCCCATCTCGCCAAAAAGAGAGGAAGCGTTGACCCCGGAGCTACCCTCAAGAATAATCGCCGGTCCCCCAAGTACGTCTCCACTGTCGACCGGTACACCCACCTCGGGAAGATCCTTACAATTCTCATCTCGCACTACGGGAGATTGAAGTGATTCCCTTTTCCAGGAATCAATGATAACCAACGAGCCAACAAGATCAGTTTGAATGTCCGACCCCCGTTCATTTTGGGTCCCTGATCGAAGCTCCTTCATATCGCCTACTAAAGATGTCCCAATGTGAGAAGGACTCCGGCCACCCGCTGAGTCAAAACCAGTACTTGATACCCCATCCATTGTCTCGCCACTATGAAAACGGGCCACGTCAGCATCAAACTCCTGTCCGAAGGCATTTACCTCCTCGACCCGAGGAGCAACCGGGCCCGAACGATCTTCAGAGGGTGCCAAAGGGCTATTTTCTCCCTCACCTTTAGCACGAGTATTTCCCGCCATGCCAGAAGCCGGAATTGATAAGTCAGCCTTGGGCTCCTTTGTTTTGGTCTTTTTCGGCTTTGGCGGATCGGTCGGAGCATCCCTTTGCCTTTTCTTCTCCTCGTCAAGCATTGGGATATCCCTTCCAATGGGTGACACTTCCTTTATCAGTAAGACCCCTCCCAAACCTACATAGGTATAAGTATTAAATGTGCAGAAAGGAAAAAACTGCCAGCATC
This sequence comes from Nicotiana glauca, assembly GCA_026770625.1. Lineage (NCBI taxonomy): Eukaryota > Viridiplantae > Streptophyta > Magnoliopsida > Solanales > Solanaceae > Nicotiana > Nicotiana glauca. The sequence continues at coordinate 17,952 of MU752155.1, read as the reverse complement.
AAACTACACTGGAGTTTGCAGATACGCCGAGAACTCGGAACTTACCATGATCTTTCGCCTTCCATCAGGCTCGGGGCAGATCACTGTATGCACGGTCATTATACGGGCAAGTCGGTATCAAATCGAATGTCCTCACTCGGACAAGTCGACTCAACCACTTGTCGTTCTCGAACTCCTCAGTACAGGCGAAAGAGACCTCAGGGCTCGACGATGAAGCTTGATTAAGCCCCCGCAAAGGAGGCGATGGCTGTACATTCAGATCAGGTAATTCAAAGTAAAGGGCATCCCCTCTATCATGCTCGAGTAATGCCTGATCATACAAACGACACACCAAAACGAAGGGTGGATCGGACACAGAGTTATCTGATAACTTCGGCAAAAATCGAGAATCACGGCGTCTATCAGGGGCAAAGACGGATCCGCCGGTCCCTAAAGTAAATGGGTAGGTATACACGCTAAAAAATCTAGCCTTATAAGTTGTAATATCTTCATCCCGGGCAGGAATCTCCACAAGTATGGCATCCCCCCAGCAGCAATCGGCCTTCACTCTTCCTATATCTGTTACGGAGTTGATATATCGAGTTAACGATTCACGGTATCCTGATTTTGAGGAGGGTCTCTCGACCCTGAAATCTGAAGTCATCGCGAAGGATCCCGAGATGCACTCCTCGACACGGAGAGGAGGCGTCACTTTACCTTGAGAGAGGAACGAAGAGGACGAGACCGCCATCTCATAAGAAGCAGCAGTAGAAATGTTTTCCATCCTTCAAAAGGCCCAAGAAAAAAGGAAAGCAAATGAGGATGTGCTCCTAGGAAGAAAGCAAGGAAAAGAGGAAAAACGGACTTCACAAAAAGGTTCTGAATGAGATCTGGATGGGAAGAAGCAAGATTTTATAAAGGCACCATGGGCATATTAAAGAGAGCCAACCGCTGCAGTCAAGAATAAAATTTGTAGTAGCGACGCCCACGGTATACCTTAACAGCGTGCAACCATTCTCAAGGACGCCAAAGGAAGTAGGAGTTCAGAATCGTTTCTCATCACTCCCCATCACCTTTTGCTCTAAGAAACGTGGAGACTATCTGTGTCCGGTGAATCCAGGAGCCCGAATTCTCCATCAAAAAATTATTTCGCATTCACGCCCCTTGGAGTTTGGAATCAAGTCCAGAGCCCATCCTTGAGGTTCTCCTAAGAATTGATTTTGTTCCGACTATTGCAGAGGATCACGACAAGTAAGGGGGAGGCTCCCAAGGCAAGCGATTCGACCTGACAAAGTTGGCCTACCTAAGGTCTATTCTGTGGTGTTAAATCTAGCCAAGCTATCTCTGTACTATCTCTATTTAACATATTTTATATTGTAAAAAATCCCCTGCCTATATAAAGAGGATCCCCACCTCTTTATAAAGAGGACTGATGTTGCTCCACTTATCCACAAATGCAATAATCTCTCTCTCTCTCTCTCTAAATTGTCTGTCTTCATTAACCTCGAGGTCGCCTTAGCACTTTATCGCTTTCTCATTTGTTCTTCATTACTTTGATCAAAATTGATGATATAGAGCGTTGCTTAGCTATATTTTTACTTGTTATCCCATTCCCGACTGCCTTCGATAGCCCGAGATAGGCTCGAATCTCGGCCCCGAGGTACCCACTGGCCGATCTTACGCCTGGGCAACAGCCCCTTACTGGTTCGATTATCGCTTTGCTTAACTCAATTTTTATCATTTTACCTCGTGCTTTAGCACTAACTGCCCTAACAAACTAGTTCGGGAATAGATCACGTATTTTTAGAATCCCATTTATAAATTTAATTGTTGTTACTATTTCCACGGTAAACAAGTGTACAATAATCGCGGCTAGTTCTTCTCTCTCCTCAGTCCCAGCCGCTGCTGCTTCATCATCAATTCCTTCTTTATCTGCCGATACTTCGGTAGCGGAACCTTCGGCTTCCCTTTTGTATCATCTCGTGGATGAGAAAGAGGAATTGATTCCAGGTGATGGAGACATGATTTCCCGTAAGAGGAGATCGATGGATGTTGGCAGCAGGGTTTCTCGGGCTGTTGACTCTGTGATGGATGATTTTACACTTTGTGAGACGACGACTATTATCTTTGAAGATGATTTCGGGCCGGCGTATGAGATTCCAAGGTCGGAGGAGGCCGACAAAGACATGTCTCCCCCTTCTGCGATGACGGATACCAAAGGGCTGGCCACTAGGGCTTTTGATTTTTCGCGGTAAGAGGGGCCGTCGACTTCGCAGCGAGCTGATGATATTTCTTTGCCAGCCGATGGGAGAGGCAAAGGCATTGCCGAAGAGGGTTATGTGACAGGTTTAGACATTGATGCTTTACCCAGCTCGAGGTGAGGCTAGAGGGGTCTACGAGGACCATTGCTATCTCGATTTATTTGAAAAGAATAAATGGAGATTTCATATGATGTATTATATAATTTATTTATGTTTATTCGAGACGCACAAGGGAAGGGTGGTCCATTAGTCACTCTCATTAACTATGTCTTGGCTTTCGCCCTACTTCCCCTCCCCGCCGCTTTTTTTGGTAAGATTAGTAATCATCTATTATTTTCGGTCCATAATAAGTGATCAATTTGCTTTGAATACACCCATTAAGAAAATACTACTTAATTTTAGACAAAAATAGTTAGAATGAATCAACTATCATTAATTAAATATTGTAGCATAATTATAGTAACACTTACTTCTCTTCTCAAATATGAGGAGTAAATGACTTTCTAGGGATACGTACATAAGGGTAATTTTGGAAATACAAATTGAATTTTTTCTTGATTATATAAATGGACATTTATTTTGGACAAAAATAAAAAAGCAAACTGGACACTTATTGTGGACCGGAAGGAGTACTTTTTTTTTGGTTTCCCACCCGGTGTCCAATACTCGCATTGAAATCGGACGTTATCCGAATTTGTGTTGCGTAGGGACCATTCGGGGAGTGCTTCATTAACATTTTAGATTAACATACAAAATATAGTGAGAAATAATTTCAAATTCATTGCAACTTAGGAAAGTGAAAAATATAACTTCAAACAGCTTTTCCACAATCAAAACTCTTCTCTGTTTAAGTTGTTCGCAAAAACCTAGATTGATAATTCACTTGTCCTAAATGAATATATACTATGTAGGATTCTATCTAGAGAGCTTGAGTAATTGATTCTTTATGACTTTTGTCACGACCCGTATTTTCCACCCTCGAGAGTAGTGATGACGCCTACTCGTAGAAGCTAGGCAAGCCACGAACTTAAAAAAAATCTTTAAACTCTTTTGTTTTTAATTCCTTTTAACCAATTAAATTAATAGAAAATAAAAAATTAAATAACAAGGGAATATGAAGATTAGAGGAAGTCTTAAATAAATATAAAACCGAATCATCGTGAAAACCAACACATACCTCTAACCAGAACCTGGTGTCACAACATCCACGGACTATCTAGGATTTACTACAAATAAGTGTATGAAAGAATGGAACTTGGTCTGTCTCGAGTACAAATGACAACAGAACATAAGAACTGATAGAAGAGACGTCGGGCCTGCGGACGCCAGCAGGTCTACCTTGGAATAAAGGATAACCCCCAATCTACTGCTGATAACCAAATGTTGTTCCAGGATCTGCACACAGTGCAGAGTGTAGTATCAACACAACCGACCCCATGTGCTGGTAAGTGCCTAGCCTAACCTCGGAAAAGTAGTGACGAGGCTAGACCTATATACACACACACACACACACACACAGCAGAACAGAGATACAGAGATAACCAATCAATATAGGATGGGGAGCATGTTGTGGGGAAGATAACAATTCCGAGTAAAAGTCAACAAGTAACGAAGGAAGCAACATAACTCAAACACCAATAAAGAATCAGAAATCAATAAGTGCACGGCATCACCCTTCGTGATTTTACTCTCTTTCCTCACCGAGCAATGATATAATAACATGTGCACGGCATCACCCTTCGTGCTTTTACTCTCTTTCCTCACATATAATCAATTGAATCGGCATGGAATGGTACATCGTGCGGCACGACATCACCCTTCTTGCTTTATACTCTTTCCTCACAATACCAACAATGCACGGCATCACCCTTTATGCTTTAACACTCTTCCTCACCCAAACGATAATCACAAACAAGGGCAAGGGAAATAAACAAGAACATATAGAAATCCCGGCAAGGGAACAACAATTAAATAATTAAATCCCGGCAAGGGAACATTTCAATAACTCTTTCTCTATCTTTCACGTATACTTCATAACTCGCTTTACCACTTGAGACAATGCTCCAAAGGGTTCAATCATCTCACATACTTTCACAATTCATAATATAACTCGAGCCAATGCTCCATGATGTTCAAAGGTCTTAATTCCTTCCACAAGCTTTTCACAACAACTAGAAATCATCACCAAAGCATGAAGAATACAATGAAATCAAGATATTCACAATATAAAGACTCACGTTCATGCTAGACACCAACGTATAGATACTGGTCACCATGCCTATACGTCGTACACGACTAATACCACATAGCAAATAGGACTCAACTCCTAATCCCTCAAGCTAAGGTTAGACCAAACATTTACCTCGATGCCTTGAACACAACTCAAGTCTCAATTATAGCTTTACCCCTTGATTCCACCGCCAATTTGCTCGTATATAATCACAAATTACTTAATTACATCAATAAATGCTAAATGAATCAACCCCAATGCATGAAAATGAGTTTTCCAAAGTTTTACCCAAAAAGTCAAAAATTGCCCCTGGGCCCACATGGTCAAAACCCGAGGTTCGAACCAAAACCCGATTACCCATTCCCTCACAAACTCAAATATATAATTTTTTTTGAAATCGGACCTCAAATTGAGGTCCAAATACCCAATTTTTGAAAAACCTAGGTTCTACCCAAAACACCCAATTTTCCCCATGAAAATCTTTGAGTTTAGGTTGAAATCATGTTAAAAGATGTTAATGATTGAAGGAAATGAGTAAAAACTAACTCACAATCGATTTGGAAGAAGACTTGTTCTTGGAAAATCGCCCAAAGGAGTTGTGTTTTTAAAAAGATGTGAAAATGACTTAATAGCGGCTAAGTATAGAAAAATGCAGGTCTCAGCTATGGGAAATGCGAACAGGGGTTCATAATTGTGAACCTCGACCTGTTGATGTGGGAATTACGAAAATAATGTTCGCATTTGTGAACACTGACAAAATCCAGGACATTCGCATTTGCGAAACATGCGTCGCATTTGCGATAAATCAGCCTCCCAGCCATCATCGCATTTGCAAGAGGCTGTTCGCAATTGCGAAGTCGCATTTGCGACTCAGGTTGCCAATCCTCTAATTCGCATTTGCGATTAGTTTGTCACATTTGCGAGCCTGGCTTCGCAAATGCGAAGCCTACATATCATAAACACCAACTATTTTTTCAAAGTTCAAAATGCACCCGTGGCCTATCCAAAACTCACCCGAGCCCTCGGGGCTTCCAATCAAATATACACACAACCTCAAAAACATCCTATGGACTTATTCATGCGATCAAATCGCTAAAATAACATCATAAATATCGAATTAAACCTCAAAATCCAAGAATTCTTTCAAACTTCATAAAACATCAAATTTTCTAATTTAGGTCTGAATCACGTCAAACGGCGTTCATTTTTCACCAAATTTCACATAAACATCTTAAATCATATATAAGACCTGTACCAGGCACCGAAACCAAAATACGGGCCCGATACTAAAATGTTCTAATCAAATTCTATTTTTAATTTCCTTAAACAATTTCAGAAAATAATTTCTTTCAAAAATTTATTTCTCAGGTCTTGGACCTCGGAATTCGATTCGGGGCATATGCCCAAGTCCCATATTTTCCTACAGACCTTCCGGGACCATCAAATCATGGGTTCGAGTCCATTTACCCAAAACGTTGACTAAGGTCAAATTAATTCATTTTATAGCCAAATTTTACCATTTTTCATAGATTTTCATATTTAAGCTTTCCGGCTATGCGCCCGAACTGCGCACGCAAATTGAGGTGACTCTAGATAAGGTTTTTAAGGCATTAGAGTTATAGAATTTAATTTAAAACAAGTAAACGGTCATCACATTCTCCACCTCTAAAACAACTGATCGTCCTCGAACGGACAAAAGAAGGAAGTACCTGAGGATCATCATACTGTCGATCATGGATACGCTCCAATAATGAAGATCGACTGACCGTGCAAGCTAACACACGACTGGGCTCAGAAACATCCAGTCTCACAAACGGATTGGCTAAAGCCTGAACATCCAAAGCAAGCCGCCTCTCACCGACCGGAATATAAGCAAGACTGCCCATACTGGCTGACTTCCTACTCAAAGCATCGGCCACCACATTAGCCTTTCCCGGATGATATAAAATGGTGATATCATAATCCTTCAACAACTCTAACCACCTCCTCTGCCTCAAATTCAACTCCTTTTGCTTGAACAAATATTGAAGACTCTTGTGATCCGTGAACACCTCACAAGCCACGCCATACAAATAATGCCTCCAAATTTTCAATGCGTGAACTATGGCTGCCAACTCCAAATATTCTTCTCATGGATCTTCAACTGCCTAGAAGCATAGGCAATGACTTTGCCATCGTGCATCAATACTAGTCCAAGCCCAACACGGGAAACATCACAATAAACTGTATAAGGCCCTGAACCTGTGGGCAAAACCAACACCGGTGTCGTAGTCAGAGTTGTCTTGAGCTTCTGAAAGCTCGCCTCACACTATCCAACCACCTGAACTGGGCACCCTTCTGGGCCAATCTGGTTATCGGGCCTGCAATAGATGAACACCCCTCCACGAACCTACGATAGTAGCCTGCCAATCCCAAGAAACTCCAAATCTCTGTAGCTGATGCTGGTCTAGTCCAGTTCTTGACTGCCTCAGTCTTCTTTGGGTCCACCTGAATACCTTTTGCTGATACAACATGACCCAAAAATACAATTGAACTTAACCAGAATTCACACTTCGAGAACTTAGCATATAACTGACTATCCCTCAAATCTGAAGAACCACTCTAAGGTGCTGCTCGTGCTCCTCCTGGCTGCGGGAATATATCGATATATCATCAATGAAGACTATCACGAACAAGTCCAAATTAGGCCTGAACACTCAGTCCATCAAATCCTAAAAGCGGCTGGGGTATTTATCAACCCAAATGACATAACCAAAAACTCATAATTCCCATACCGAGTGCGATAAAGCTGTCTTAGGGACATAAAATGCCCTAATCCTTAAATGATGGTAGCCAGATCGCATGTCAATCTTGGAAAATACCTTGGCACCCTGAAGTTGATCGAACAAATCATCAATCCTCATCAACAAATACTTATTCTTGACTGTAACCTTGTTCAATTGCCGGTAATCAATACACATTCTCATTGACCCATCCTTCTTCTTAACAAATAACACCGGCGCACCCCAAGGCGAAACACTGGGTCTAATGAAACCCTTCTCAAGCAAGTCTTGCAACTGCTCCTTTAACTCTTTCAACTCAGGTGGCACCATACGATACGACAGAATAGAAATGGGCTGAGCGCCTGGTACTAGATCAATACAAAAGTCGATATCCCTATCGGGTGGCATACCCGGCAGGTCTAAAGGGAAGACATCAGAAAAATGACAAACAACGGGCACAGAATCAACAGAGGGAACCTCAACACTAGAATCACGAACATAGGCTAAATAGGCCAAACACCCTTTCTCGACCATACGCTGAGCCTTCACACACGATATAACATTGCGGGTAGAATGACCAGGAGTCCCCCTCCACTTTAAATGAGGCATACCCGGTAAAGCTATGGTCACAGTCTTGGCATGACAGTTCAAGATAGCGTGGTAAGGTGATAACTAGTCCATCACCAATATAATATCGAAGTCAAGCATGTCTAAAAGAAACAAATCTACATGAGTCTCAAGACCCCCAATCACCACAATACAAGAACGATGGACTCGATCGACCATAATAGAATCACCCACCGGTGTAGACACATAAACAAAAACACTCAATACATCACTAGGCATGACCAAGTACGGGGCAAAATAAGATGACACATACAAATACGTAGACCCCAGATCAAATAACACTAAAGCATCTCTATCACAAACTAGAATCGTACCTTTAATAACTGCATCTAAAGCCTCATCCTCGAGCCTAGCCTGAAGAGCATAACATTGGGGCTGGGCGCCACCACTCTAATCTACCTCTCTGGGACGGCCTGTAGTTGGCTGGCCTCCACCTCTAGTAGCCTGAGCTCCAGTTATAGTACCTCTACCTCCATCTCAAGTACCTCTACCCCCACCTCTAGTTGGCTAGGCGGGATGTGGAACACCTGGTGCCTGAACCATGGCACGGGAACCCTGATGCTGAGAGTTACTCGGTGCTCGAGGGCAAAACCTAGCAATGTGACTCGTGTCACCACAAGTGTGACAAACCCTCGGCTACTGAGATCACTAACTCGGCCGACCTGAATAACCACCCCAGAAACTCTGAAGTAGTGGTACACTGATAGGAGATGGTGGTGCATCGTGTGAGAACCACGGCCACCTGAAGCATCGTGGGAAACTTGGATTGCTGACTGAAAGGGCCTAGGAGGATGACCTTTATCATACGAATCTCTGCCTCCAGACGAGGTGCCACTGAATCTGTCTGACTGACGGGGTCTATTTTCTTCCCTATGACCACCCCCTGTGATAATACCATCTCAAACCTCCGGGCCACATTGGCCGCCTCCTTGAAGGATATCTCACTACCAGCCTCTCTAGCCATCGGAAGACGAATCAGCTGGATGAGTTCATCAATAAACCGTCTCACTCTCTCCCTCTCAGTGGGAAGTATAATAAGAGCATGGCGAGCCAAATCAATGAACCTGGTCTCGTACTAGGTGACTGTCATGGATCCCTGCTAGAGACTCTCAAACTACCTCCGATAGGCCTCTCGCTGTGTAATAGGGAGAAACTTCTCCAGAAATAGCTGCGTGAATTGCTCCTAGGTCAAGGCTGGCAATCCTGCTGGTCTAGCTAAGCAATAATCCCTCCACCAAGTCTTGTCAAATCCAAACAAGCGAAATGTAGCAAAATCAACCCCATTGGTCTTAACAATACCCATGTTCTGAAGAACCTCGTTGCAACTGTCCAGATAATCCTGGGGATGCTCAGTAGATGCACCGCTGAAGGTAGTAGTGAAGAGCTTGGTGAACTTGTCCAATCTCCACAAAGCATCGGCAGATAGAGCTGCTCCATCACCGGCCTAATCTACCACACCCGGCTAAGCTGCTCCAACTGGCTGAACTGCTAGAGTCTAAATTTGGGGAGCTACCTACTCCGGAGTGCGAGTAGTAGGAGTCTGGGCTCCTCCTCTAGCCTGAGAGACGGCTGGTGCTACAGGAAGTAAACCTGCTCTGGTGACACTCTCCATAAGGCCAACTAGATGGATCAAAGCATCTTGAAGAACTGGGGTGGCAATAAACCCCTCTGGGACCTGAGCTGGGCCCACCGGAACTGCTGGGGCTAGAACCTCATCATCAAAATCGACCAAAGGCTCCACTACGGGTACTATTGTCCCGGGCTGAGCTCTGCCCCTGCCTCGGCCTCTAGCACGGCCTCGCCCTCCGCCCATCATGGGAGCTGCTGGGGGCTCAGATTGCTGATCGGTAGATGAGGAAGCGCGTGTTCTCTTCATCTGCAAAAGAACATAGTAGAAATTTAATTTGCATTAAGAAACCAAACTGCACGACAAGAAAGAACAAATGTGAAACTTTTCTTAACTCTGTAGTCTCTGGGATAAATACAGACGTCTCGGTACCGATCCCTCAGACTCTACTAAGCTTGTCCGTGAATTGTGAGACCTATGTAACCTAGAGCTCTGATACCAACTTGTCACGACCCGGATTTCCCACCCTCGGGAGTTGAGATGGTGCCTACTCGTAGAAGCTAGGCAAGCCACGAACTTAAAAAAAATCTTTAAACTCTTTTGTTTTTAATTCCTTTTTAACCAATTAAATTAACAGAAAATAAATAATTAAATAACAGCGGAATATGAAGATTAGCGGAAGTCTTAAACAAATACAAAATCGAATCATCCTGAAGACCAACACATGCCTCTAATCAAAACCTGGTGTAACATCATCCACTGACTATCTAGGATTTACTACAAATAAGTGTATGAAAGAAAGGAACATGGTCTGTCTATAGTACAAATGACAACAGAACATAAAAACTAATAGAAGAGACGCCGGGCCTACGGACGCCAACAGGTCTACCTCAAAGTCTCGGACTGAAGGATAACCCCCAATCTACTGCTGATGACCAAATGTTACTTCGGGATCTGCACACAATGCAGAGTGTAGTATCACCACAACCGACCCCATGTGCTGGTAAATGCCTAGTCTAACCTCGGCGAAATAGTGACGAGGTTAGACTAGACGACCACATAAACCTGTGCAATTTTATATATATATATATATATATATATATATATATATATATATATATAGTGGAACAGAGATACAAGGATAACCAATCAATATGGGAGGGGGGCATGCTGTGGGGAAGATAACAATTCCGAGTAAAAGTCATCAAGTAACGAAGGAAGCAACATAACTCAAACATCGATAAAGAATCAGAAATCAATAATTGCATGGCATCACTCTTCGTGTTTTTACTTTCGTCCTCACCAAGAAATGATATAATAAAAATGTGCACGGCATCACCCTTCGTGCTTTTACTCTCTTTCCTCACCAAGCAATGATATAATAACATGTGCACGGTATCACCCTTCGTGCTTTTACTCTCTTTCCTCACATATAATCAATAGAATTGGCACGGTATGGTACATCGTGCGGCAAGACATCACCCTTTGTGCTTTACGCTCTTTTTGTACAATACCAACAATGCACGCCATCACCCTTCATGCTTTAACACTCTTCCTCACCCAAACAACAATCACAAACAAGGGCAAGGGAAATAAACTAGAACATATAGAAATCCAGGCAAGGGAACAATAATTAAATAATTAAATCCCAGCAAGGGAACATTTCAATAACTCTTTCTTTATCTTTCACTTATACTTCATAACTCGTTTTACTACTTGAGCCAATGCTTCAAAGGGTTCAATCATCTCACATACTTTCACAATTCATAATATAACTCGAGCCAATACTCCAAGATGTTCAAAGGTGTCAATTCCTTCCACAAGCTTTTCACAACAACTAGAAATCATCACCAAAGCATGAAGAATACAATGAAATCAAGATATTCACAATATAAAGACTCATGGTTATGCTAGACACCAACGTATAGATACTCGTCACCATGTCTATATGTCGTACACGACTAATACCACATAGCAAATAGGACTCAACTCCTAATCCCTCAAGCTAAGGTTAGACCAAACACTTACCTTGATGCCTTGAACACAACTCAAGTCTCAATTGTATCTTTACCCCTTGATTCCACCGCCAAATCGCTCGTATCTAATCATAAATTACTTAATTACATCAATAAGTGCTAAATGAATCAACCCCAATGCATGAAAATTTCCAAAGTTTTACCAAAAGTCAAAATCTCCCCGGGTCCACGTGGTCAAAACCCGAGGTTCGAACCAAAACCCGATTGCCCATTCCCCCACGAACTCAAATATATAATTTATTTTGAAATCGGACCTCAAATTGAGGTCAAAGTCCTCAATTTTTGAAAAACCTAGGTTCTACCCAAAACACCCAATTTCCCTCATAAAAATCTTTGATTTTAGGTTGAAATCATGTTAAAGGATGTTAGTGATTGAAGGAAATGAGTAAAAACTAACTTACAATCGATTTGGAAGAAGATTTGTTCTTGGAAAATCGCCCAAAGGAGTTGTGTTTTGAAAAAGATGTGAAAAATAACTTAAAAGCGGCTAAGTATAGAAAAATGCAGGTCTCAGTTATGGGAAATGCGAACAATTGCGAACCCCGACCTACTGATGTGGGAATTGCGAAAATAATGTTTGTATTTGCGAACATTGACAAAATCCAGGACATTCGTATTTGTGAAACATGCGTCGCATTTGCGATACGTCAGCCTCCCAGCCATCATCGCATTTACGAGAGGTTGTTCGCAATTACGAAGTCACATTTGCGATGATGAAGTCACACTTGCGACTTAGGCTATCAGTCCTCTAATTCGCATTTGTGATTAATTTATCGCATTTGCGAGTCTAGCTTCGCAAATGTGAAGCCTACATATCAAAAACACCAGCTATGTTTTCAAAGTTCAAAATGCTCCTGTGGCCTATCCAAAACTTACCCGAACCCTCGGGGCTCCCAATCAAATATACACACAACCTCAAAAACATCCTACGGACTTATTCGTGCGATCAAATCGCCAAAATAAAATCATAAACATCGAATTAAACCTCAAAATCCAAGAATTCTTTCAAACTTCATAAAGCATCAAATTTTCCAATTTAGGTCCGAATCACGTCAAACGACGTCCGTTTTTCACCAAATTTCACATGAACATCTTAAATCATATATAAGACCTGTACTAGGCGCCAGAACCAAAATATGGGCAAATACTAACATGTTATTATCAAATTTCATTTCCAATTTCCTTAAATAATTTTAGAAAACAATTTCTTTCAAAAATTCATTTCTCGGGCTTGGGACCTCGGAATTTGATTTCGGGCATACGCCCAAGTCCCATATTTTCCTACGGACCCTCCGAGACCGTCAAATTACGGGACCGGGTCCCTTTACCCAAAATGTTAACCAAGGTCAAATTAATTCATTTTATAGCCACATTTTACCATTTTTCATAGATTTTCATATTTAAGCTTTCCGGCTAAACGTCCGGACTGTGCACGCAAATCAAGGATACTCTAAATGAGGTTTTCAAGGCCTCAGAGTAATAGAATTTAATTTAAAATAAGTGATGACTGTTTGAGTCATCACAACTTCACACGTGGTTATATTTTAATTGGTAGATCAAAGAATCCCCCTTACACATATTATTCCTAACGGTTATGCTATTATCAGATTCTACAAAAGAGGTTTATTTTGTGAAGATCGAAGATCATATAAATCAATATCCAAAAGGATAAAACTCAGGAACCATCTGCTCTAATCTCTATACTTGATCTGGTAAGGATAAAAGAGTATTTACCACTCCACCACAAAGTAATCCTTTTTTGGTAAAGATATTAGAATTAATGATTTTTAATTTTGTGTATCGGTAAAATCGGGGGCAAAGTTTCCCCCGATTCCCAAGTGAGAGAATGAAGGGGAAGCACGGGTCAACGAAATTATAATTGAGGTTGGGAACCCTTCATATAGAGACCCGAGGAAGAATGAACGATGTATTGGAGATCGGACATGGTAAGGAGACGAGCCCCTAACCAAGTAGGAATTTTGTTCCTCGGGAGATATGGTGGACGGTTATGCATGATAGATGGAGGCCGTAATGTTCGCCCTCAACTGGATTTTATGGAGTGAATCCCCTTCGGTGTTCATTATAGATCAACAATTACTAGAAACCGAGATTTTTACCTTTATAGGACTTGTACTAGGATTGAAATTCTCTTACTATATAAAGCGGAAGTTTTTCTTTAGTCTGAAACATTGTAACATGCAATTCAAAGCAATAAAAGTTTACTTATGTCTTCTAACTACTGTTCAATGCATTACTTGTTTGCTCTATTCTTTACTCACGACCGAGCTTGTACCGAGTGTCCGATTGAGGACTGATTCCACTGTTCAATCAAAGATTAGGCTTGATCATCATATTTTAATTGGTGTGATCGATTATTTTGTCTTTAATTCATCTATCTGTTATTCTTAATTATTCGTATTGAATTAAATCACGTATTCTTTAAACCGCATACAAATTTAATTGTTACTCATTTATGGGGTAAACAATTTGGCTCCTGTAGTGGGACTAAGGACAATAGTGGTGATTTGATATGAATCTCCATAACACACGTTATTTATGTTTGTTCTTTGAAATCTTAATTCAGCCGGTCTAAAAATGTCAAACTCTCAGTCTGCTCACTTGAACATTGATACAGAGTCAGACCATTAATGTGAAAAGAATAATGTAGTGTCCACTAATGTTGTGCTTCCTTCCGATCCCAATGGTGTCCCAGATGCCGACCCAGTCAATGCTAACTTGCAGGTAGCCATCAACATAAATTTGCCAACTGATCCCGAAAATAGTGTTCATGGAGGACCCCGACTAACGGCTCGAGAAGTGCCCGACGATGAAGGTGATTGGGTGAGCCTACAACTGATTTTCAAAATGTTGCAGGTTCAACAAGCAGTGATAGGTTGTAGAATCAAAGCCACACCACTAACAGAATAGAGCCCAAAAAATCTTGGGAAAGTTTTCGGAGAGACGAACAATTACTAAGAGACCAGGTGAAGCCGAGCCTGGGGAAACTGCAGTGGTAATGAAGATGCTCGAAGCATTAACCAAATCGGTGGAGTCAGGCTTATTGAGGCTAATGACAAGAAGGTGAAAACATACTACTCCAGGGTCGACCAGATCCCAGGAGCAGTTCCAATATTGAAGGGACCATACTCCAAAAAATTCATTTAGAAGCCTTTTCCCCTTAGCGTGGCACCAAAGTCGATTCCGAAGAGATTTCAAATGCCCGACATTCCCAAATATAATGGAACCATAGCTCCAAATGGGCATGCAACCTCCTATACATGCACAATCAAAAGGAACAATTTGGAAGATGATGAAATCGAGTCGGTGTTGCTGAAACAATTCGGGGAGACTTTGTCCAAGTGAGCGATGATATAGTATCACAACTTGCCTCCAAAATCTATTGACTCGTTTGCTATTCTTGAAAATGATTTTGTAAAGGCCCAAGCCGGATCCATCAAGGTCGAGACCAGAAAGTCAAATCTTTTCAAGGTCAAACAAAGGGATAACGAGATGCTTAGGGAGTTTGTGTCAAGATTCTAGATGAAGCGGATGGATCTGCCTCCAGTTGCAGATGATTGGGTCATTCAGGAATTCACTCAGGTGCTCAACCCTCGAAGTTTCATGGCCTCTCAATAGATAAAACAAAATTTGTTGAAGTACCTGACTATAACCTTGGCTGAAGTCTACAACAAGCACAAATTGAAGATCAAAGTCGAGGATGACCAACTCGAAACCCCTTCTGGATCTGTTTACCCCATCGGGACCAATGATAGATCTAAATGGATCCGGGTGTCACCTATTAAGGAACGAGAAGAGAAGCGATCGAGGGCCGAGTGGCCGGGGATTGATGAGCAAGAACAAATTTGATAGGAATTCGGGAGTATGGAAGCACCAAAATTATCGGAGTATAGCTTCAATGTAGACGCTGCAAGCATCGTGTTGTCCAAAGGATACATTAGAGAGACCAAGTGGCCCCAAACATTATAGTCTGACCTAGAATAGAGTGATCCTAACTTGATGTGTAAGTATCACGGCACTTACAGTCATTGGACAAAAGATTGCAGACAACTAAGAGAAGAAGTTGCTCGATTATTCAACAATGGGCACCTCCAAGAATTCCTCAGCGAGCGAGCCAAAAAGCACTTCAGAAACAGGGACGCCAATAAATAGGTCAAACAAGAGGTGCCTCAATACGTGATCAACGTGATCATTTGAGGAGTCGAAGTCCCCCAATGGCAAATGATAAAATGCACTAAAGTGTCCATTATGAGGGAAAACACACTTGGGATTGCGTTCCGGAGGGAGCTATTTCATTCAGTGAAGAAGATGTGAGGGCATCGTACAACCTCACAACGATGCACTATTAATATATGTACTTATCAATAAATATAGGGCTAAATGTGTGTTGATTGATCTATCTAGATCTGCCAATATCATCAGATCAAGGGTCGTAGAGCAACTGGGTTACAAGATAAAATCGTATCAGCATTCCGGGTATTGAATGGATACAACATGTCTTGTGAGACCACGAAAGAAGAGATAACTTTTCCGGTAAACACTGTCGGAACAATCCAAGAAACAAATTTCTATGTGATCGAAAGGGATATAAGGTACCACGCTTTATTCGGAAGGCCATAGGTCCACAACATGAGGGCGGTACCTTCAACCTTACACTAGGCTCTGAAATTTCCCACACCGGGGGAAGTCAAAATGATCTATAGAGAAAAGTCGGCCACAACAAAAATATTTGATATCGATAAAGTCATCCTAGTGCCCGTCCAAAAAAGAAGAGATTAAATAGCAATCAATGATCCGCCGACTCAACTGAATCGGTGAAATAGGAAGAACAAGGAGCGGACAATGAGGATGATTACAGCGTCTCAAGATCATTCATAGCTCCCGATGACACCGACACCACCAAATCAACGGTAGAGGAGTTGGAGCAAGTTATACTCGCGAGCATCTACCAGAACGAAAGGTATACCTGGGATAGGGTCAACCCCCGAGCTTAGGAAAAAACTTATTGATTTTGTTAAAGCTAACGCTGACTGTTTTTCTTGATTCCATCTTGACATGACAGGGATCCCAGCGGAGGTAACCATTCACAAGCTAAGCTTGGATTCAAAGTTCCATTCGGTCAAGCAGAAGAGAAGGCCACGGTCCAAGATCAACGCGTCCATCAAGGATGAGGTATCCAAATTCTAAAAATAGGTTCCATCCAAGAAGTTAAATACCCATATTAATAAGCGTGGATTTTGACCACTATTAATACCTTCTTACTTTAGTTTTAGTCCGAAAGTGTTGATTTATGTTCCCAAAACTAATAAAAGTGTAAAAATAGTAGGATTTTTGGAGATTTGGACTCTAATGAAGAAATCTAACACAAAAATAAGTGTTTTAGCTTATAAAGCAAGAAGGGGAGCAGCAGACCAAAAGTGCAGTCCGTAGAAGTATTTTTGTGCCCATAGAAGAAAGTGTAGATCGAAGAATTCTCTATGTGGTTACAGTTTTGGTGTTGAGGCTCAGAAGTTGATTGAAGAGAAGTGCGCACCGAACACAATTTGCACGGACATAGAACATGGTCACACTAACAAGAATTCAAAAAGTTTAGAGAGTCTGCAAAACAACCAAGACTGAAGTCTTTCCAGAAGTGCAGATCGCACATGAAATTGTGCAGCCTTAGAAGCAGAAGTGCAGCCATAGATCAAATTGTGAAACTGCAGAATCCCTCAGCCAGCAAACTCGAGCAAAGTGCAGACTGCAGATGAAATTGTGCTACTGCAGGACCTCCCGAAAGGGCATTTTGGTTATCCAATTTTGTACCACTATGAATAGACGGTAATCACTTTTTAGGTTAAGTTTTTTTTGTTTTTTGAGTTGTAGCTGTTGTAGTTTACCACTTTTGGTAATTTGTGACCAATTTAGGTTAAAAACACATTAGTTTATCATTTTAATTTTATATTATGACTTTAATTAGTATTTCTTCTTTCTTTTTTTGCCATTTCTACTATGAGTAGTTAGATATTTACTAGGGTTGTAACCCAACCCTAGTGTGTAAATCTTATTAGTAATTAATCTAATACTTATTTATGATTGGTATTTATTATTTATCCTTGTTCATACTTTAGTTTCAGAATTAATGGTTGTAAATATTGATTCATGCCTTTTGGCTTGGTCACTACTTGAAAAAGAAGGACTTAGTCTAGAAAAACTTAGCTAACAAGAAATTGGTATAGATAAGGTTTTGACTAGCCTAATTAAATGGTTTAAACTAGGGATGGGGAAAACCCGACTTGGGCTCATATCAACTATTTGTTTTGATACCCGTTTGGGCTTGATAAAGCCAAATTGGGTAAAATCACTCTATGATCGAGAGGTATTGAATTGGTAATTTATAGTTGAGAGCTATAATACACCCTGTGAGCACGTGATTTTTACCCCAAGTAAAAATTCCAAAATTAAAAATAAATAAAAGGGAATTAATTATGAA
>MU752154.1:11540-46377 GCA_026770625.1 Nicotiana glauca | reverse complement strand
ATAGATTTAAAAATATGTATTCTTTAAATTTGGTCCACATTCAAAACTAAATAAATTAAAACTTCATCTTCATCTTTGGACACACGAGAAATAAGCTTATGGACTATGGAAATCTGACAAAAATATTGTCCGATGAGGTTATTGCTCTCATTCAAAGAAAGAATGATATTATTTTCCAACGAATATATATAACAAAAATTCCAATTCAATGATGTTTTGTACCAAGTCAATTGCATTACAATTTTTTTCCATAAAATATAATTGAATTAAGATTTACGTGCAACGCACGTACGTAGGAATTAGTATATAATAAAAGGAGAGTCAAAATCATATTATTAAGACAAGTGGCATAATCACAAAAAGCCAAGTGACATTGTTAAGACAAAAAGAACTACCTTTTAACTAATTTTTTTTTAAAATTTTGAATTAATTAGTTATTCTTTTTGAATTAATAAATATAAATATATTATAATTAACTATATTTAAAAACGAAAATACAAAAAAAATAACTACCAATTCAAATTGGAGAGTAGTTTATACTTGGTGTTTTAAAGTTATTTTAAAATAAAAGAATTAAAAAAAATTAAATTAGCTACAATAAAAAACAAAAATATTAATTAAAAAAATTACCTATTCAAATTAGGGAATAGTTTCAATTTAGAATTTTAATATAATATATTACATTATAATTTTATTAGATTAATATTCTGTCAAATTTCTGCGCATCACGCGAGTTGTTATACTAGTATTAGTAACAAGGCTAACACGACGAGGAATTGGAAATGGAAGTTGAGCTCTCTGTTATATTTATTTCACCGAGATTTGCATTATAGCTACAAGTATCTTTTAACTTGTTTGTGATCTTTCTTTGTTATTAAAGCTCGTGTAAACGAAAAAGGAAGAAGAGACGAAGGTGCTTTTTCCAGATTACAAGTTTTTGTATATATATGAACTGGTCAACTTCAGACATCAAAAATTTCTTTCACATCACAAGTTGCATCATTCTGTGGCTGAAGTTAACCAAGTCATTGGCAACTGGTGTGCGCGAAAGTTCCTTTCAGTTTCAAATAGAGTATTTTGCACTGCTTTTTCCACCTCTGCTGCTCCAATCTATCACATATTGACCATAATTACGCTCATGATTAAATCAATGAAAGAGACAACTTCGCCAGCATTTTAAAAGATATGGAAAAGAAACAAGAGCTAACTTCTTTTTTCTTTTGGTGGGTGGGTGGAACTAGTCCCAGGGTAGTAGGAGAATATCATAGGACGCGGAGACAGAATTTTAAGTTTATGAGTTCTAAATTCTAGAAAAGATAACTTACTGAATTCTAGATAATTATCTAAACATATTAAGTATATTTTAAAACAAATACAGAGTTTAGACCAAAGCTACTGAATTATGCCGATCTCGTAAGTTGAACAGTAACTCCGTCCATGAGTATCACAAATTTCCTCTTCTAAAGTTATTTTTTACTTTAAATATATGAAATCCGAAACTTACTAGCTTGACTAAGTTCGAATTCGAATAATGTAGCTCCATAAAAAAAGGCTAAGGTTCTCTACTAAAAAGTTATTTGCAGTAAGATTTGACAAGAATTACAAGATATACCTCTAATATGTAAGATTAACACTTTTATATTAAGCTATCACTCAAATTAATGGTCACTAACCTTAGTTTCTATTTCTAGAATGGAGGAGAATTCTTGCTGAGAAAAACTTGATTGTATTGCATTTGTTTTGGTTCCACAATTCTTCAAACACTTGAGAACCTCTAGCATTGAATCTATCCCAGATATGGGATAATTAATTTTCACTTTGATTTTAGCCTTCTCAAATTTCTCCTTTTCACCCTCTGCGAAAATCATCTCAAGTTCATCATTTCTCTTCTTTAAATTTTCCTTGTATTTTTGCAGCTCTTGAATTCTGTTTGCTGCTGTTTGGACTATAGCATTCTTCTCGCCCTGCAATCACATGTTCATCATATTTTTAAATGTATTTTTTCTAATTTATATGAAAAAACCCAGTTATAATTTAGTTTATGAATATTTAAAATTCTAATTTTTTGTTAAAAAAAAAAATTAATCTAACACAATGTAACTCTTGAGAACTTGTCAACTTGACCTTCACACAAAATATTTGACCAATTTTCAATGAAAAGGGTGGTACAAATATATGGCTCTTTTTTCTTTCTTTATTTTTCGGGAAAATTATTAAGTAGAATTATAACTTTAAGAAGAGAAATTTCCAGAGGTCTCCGGTTTGAACTGGAATTGAGTTAGGGAGCACTAAAACTCTTATAGTGCACTTTCCAAAATATTGGAACCACAAGACCTAAACATTTAAAAGGGTAATTCGGTGCACAAAGCATCCCGCATTTACAAGGCCCTTGGACCAATGGTGTGATGAAGACAACCTACCCTAATATACACGCATTAGTGATTATTTCCCGTAGCTCGAATCCCTGACCAATGGGTATGGAAATGTACTAACCTTGGTTCCCATAGGGAGCAATTTATGCAAATCCAAATAACTTTGCTTCTGCTTTTCTCTTCTAATCCTCTCTTTAATCATATGTTTATGCACTTTCTCTCTTTCCATTTTCACTTCTCCAATTTTAGGAATCCAACTCTTTTTCAAGAACTCCATCATCTTCTTGTTCATGTTCCGATGATTTGCGGATACATTTCCATCGCCAGAAACTCCAAATCCTTCAATGGATTGGTTTCTATAACCCACAAAAGCACTTTGATTCATCAAAAAAGCTTCATTTTCAAACCACAAAACCTCTCCATTATTGGTTTGTGAAGATTGAACTTGAAAGAACTCTTCCATGGCTTGCTGGGAGATTTAAAAATTAGTTATTCTAACGGTTATATATTTGACAAGAGTTTGAGAGGGTGAGGAGGAGTTTTAGCATAATATAAATGAAATTCACATTTAACATGTGGTCAAATGTTGTGGTACCTTGGACTTTGACTTGAAGAGTTCCTTCAATTGGTCAAAGCTAGTCTTCTAGCTACATCTCTCACCAGCAACATCTTAATTAATTTTAATGTGTAGCAACATGTAGCAGGTAACTCTATATAGTGGCAAAGCCACATTAAATTATGGGGTGTCAAGCGATACCCCTTCGTCAGAAAATTACACTATATTGCTATATGTTGACTTCCCTTAATTTTTCGATATATCTAATTATTTATATTTTGATACCTCTTGATGAAAATTTTGGTTCCGCCACTGACTCTATATACCAAGGATTGGATAGATAAAGAAAAAACCACATAGTATTTTTTTTTTGCTTGCTGGTTTCGTTTATAGTACTAATAGTAATAGCCACATCTTTAAAAATAAAATATATAGTACTTTCAAGAATGTAGAATTTAACCTCTTACAAAGTTCACTTTTGCATATTACTTTAATAATACTTAGAGATAAATAGATAATACACAGTACTTCTCTTTAAGTTCTAGCGAGTAACATATTTTACCTATTGTTTTAAATATATACAATACTTCACGTATTGTTTAGACTTGTCTTTCCCAGTTTATTTAATTTTTTTAAACACTTAATATCATAAGTGAAGTTAGTTGAAAATTATGAATTGTATTACAACAGAACAAGCAATATATTTATTAATTGTTATACGAAATAATAAAACTAGTGTATAAGGTGAAAATTCGTCCACTTTTAGTTTAAAAATATAATTTTATACTTTAAAATAAAAACAAATTGTGCACTATTGACACCAAAATATCGAAGTACGTTTAATTGAGTTAGACTTGCCCCTTTAGTAGGTGATTAATCAAAGAGGGTATTACAAGCCCTTTGGCCCATGCATCTAACCAGCTCGCGTGGTTACGAGCCCTCTGACCCACGCATCTAACCGGCTCGTGTGGTTCGGTTCCACCGACGGGACCAAAAGAGTTATTCTCTCGACGTAGAGGTGTGCTAAGAGATTGAGGAAAGCAGGTGTAATAGACCATTTTACTAGTATAAGTGAGAAAAGTAGTACATTATAACTCAAAATCTAAAGTTAGGAACTCTATTTTGTTCAGAAAAGGCGTCATAATGTACTATGGCAGAAATAATTTATAGTATTAAAGTGGGTGGAATATGGTCAATAGTAGTTGTAGAAGTTATTTTGGAACTTGTCTACCAAAGTGGACTCTCTTTTATTATTATTATTATTTATTATTCCCCTTATGCACCTTAGAAGTCTATATTATAAAAAAAAGAAAATGATATTATATAGCCGCTGTAAAAATAATAGTCGAAAAAATGTGTATATATATATATATATTCGATATGTTATATACAAAAAATATACAAATTTTCAGCTACTAAAAGTAAATAGTTTCTGGCGCGGACTAAAAATGATAATACTCCTATAAAAAAATCTTATCCATAAAGTGTGTGAAGGATCTATATTTATTTATTATGTTAGTAACTTAAATAAAAGGGTCAATTGCTTCCGAGTCACAGCATAAATATGTGAAGAATTTTAAAATAAATGCAAAATAAACTTCCGAATTCTTTAACTCTAGCTTGATTTAAAATCGGTGATATAAATCTTCCACGAAAATAAGAAAGAAGAAGAAGAATAATTATTTATGTTGTTCAGTACAACATACAAATTATAACCCTTTAATTTACTTAGAATTAAGGTAATCAGTATTAGTCCTTGGCCACTGTTCCTCTAGTCTTTTCCTCACCATTGATCCACCTGCACACATATTTTAATAAAGTTATATATATATTATATTTTTTAACCAAGCCTCGGCGTAACTAGTAAAGTTATTGTCATGTGACCAGGATGTCACAAGTTAAAGCCGTGAAAACAGTCTCTTGCAGAAATACAGGGTAAGACTGCGTACAATAGACCCATGTGACCTCTATGGTCCGGTCCTTCCCCCGACCTTCGCATAGTAAGAGCTTAGTGTACCTGGATGCATTAAATTTTACTTATATGCAACTTACGTGGTAAACTCTCTATGAGCCATTCCCATGGTTTTATCATAAGCCTTTCTCATACTGTAATTGATCACAGCAAAATAAAGTCAACACGCTAATCAAATTTTAAACGAAAATTAGGTAAAATTGTGTACGAAAGACACATATCTTATACTCAAATTTAGAAGAACGCCATCTAAAAGAAAAAAAAGTCGAAGTGAATTAAAATCGTTCAATATTTAGTTTTCTTATCTACACAATAAATAAATAAACTGAAAACCAACTAATTAAGTAGATCTAATGCACTACCGATAAATTTGAAATAAAATTAGGAAAAGGTAAAAACTCACTCAAAATTGTTTATGAAAGCAGCAACGCTAGTAAACAAGACGCCTGCAACTGATATAACAAAATTACAAAACAAAATATTACCAGTAAGCAGAAGAAAGTTTTTTTAACTAAAAAAAAGAGAGGAAGAAACTAGCACATAGAGGCTTTACCTGCTAATTCTTCAATAATTTTACACATTGCTTCACTTCTATCGTCCTTCAAAATTGAAAAAACTATATTGGATTTTAAAAAGAAAAGCCCCCCAAAAAAGATCTCAGAAAAATTATATATTGAAGTTAAAAAAAGAGAGATAAAAACAATATATTTATTTTTCTTTAAATGTAGATATTAGTGATGAATTAAGAATAAGGATAAAACTAAAAACCTAACCTGACCTCGCAAGCTTGATAAATTCCCCATTAAGATAAATCGCATTTTTCTTTTACTAGATAGGTACTTTTATAGTATAAATCAATTAATTACTGTAACTTGCGAAAGAAGAAATGTTTTCCGTATAAATCAATCAATTGGGTACTTGGGTCAAGTTTGGACAAAGATTGAGTACCCATTAATAACACATGTATTTACTTTTAAGCCACTATTTAAAATATTTTTAGTCTTTAGCCACTGCTTTAATAAACTTTAACTGCCCGGACGAAAATACTCTTCTGCTCATGTCCTTAACTTCAGGACTACAAGTCCTTAACTTTTGAACTTGGAACTCTAAGTTCAAGATTTCAGGACTACAAGTCCTTAATTTTTGAACTTGGAACTCTATGTTCAGGACTTCAGGATTACATGTCCTTAACTTTTGAACTTGTAACTCTAAGTTTAGGACTTTAGGACTACATGTCCTTAACTTTTGAACTTGGAACTCAAACTTCAGGACAAACGTCCTTAACTTTTGAACTTGTAAGTCAAAGTTAAGGACCTATTGTCCTTAACTTTTGATCTTGTAACTGTAAGTTAATGACTGTTTGTCCTTAACCTTTGAACTTGTTAATCTAAGTTCAGGACCAAGTGTCCTTAACTTTTGAACTTGTAAGTCTAAGTTCAGGATCAAGTGTACTTAACTTTTGAACTTGAAATTCAAAGTCAAGGACCTATTATCCTTATCTTTTGAACTTGGAACTCAAACTTCAGGACCTATTATCGTTAACTTTTGAACTTGTAACTGCAAGTTCAGAACCTATAGTCCTTAACTTTTGAGCTTGTTAGTCTAAGTTCAGGACCAGGTGTACTTAACTTTTGAACTTGTAACTATAAGTTAAGGACTGTCTGTCCTTAATTTCTATTCTTGTAACTCTAAGTTAAGGACCAAATATCATTAATTTTAGAACTTCCTAACTCTAAATTCAGGACCCACATAAAAAAAAAAGAGAATTTGATTCATTGAAATATGAAAACTCAATTGGTATTCTGGCAACTGATCTTCCACTTCCAAAAAACAACGTAAGATCATTAATTCACTCCACAAAGTGTCTTCAAAACCTCTTTCAACAAATACTCCATTTGCATTAATTTTTGTTTGTGAATATCTCAAACAGAGAAAAGAGAAACACTTATTTGTGTTTTCCTTTTCTTGTATTTTTCAGATAAAAATTATAGATTAAATGAACTAACTTCTTCAGCAAGAGCCACGCCCAACTTGTTTAGTTCTTAATCAAGAAACCAGAGCCAATGTATTCGGTGCAGAGTGAGAAGCAAGAGTTTGAGAAGAAAAGCAATGGAAGAAAGGGTAAAAATATCTTTTTATATTAATTTTAATAGAGTAGTGACTATTTTTGCTCAACATTAGAATTGTTGGATAAAAAATAAATACCACCTTAAATAGTGGCTACCCCATGCCATTTCTACTTAATCCGACCCGTCTAAAAATTGAAAAATTACCAGCTATGTCCATTTATAAGTAGTTCATTAAAAAAATTGACCAATTGATAAAATATTATTAATATTAGCCAAATTAGCCAATTAGCTATTTGTAACAAAAAATATTAAATTTTTGCTTTATTTTAAGTGGGTATTATTATAATAGATTGGGGACAACTTAAGGAGCTTGAATCTCAGTTTTGGGATGATTCGGTGAAGTTTTGAGGTGGTTTGAATTGAAAATTTGAAGTAAAAGCTGAACATGAAAAAAAAAATGTGTGTCACACTGTGTATCATTGTGTATCACATATGTATCATATTTGTATCACTTGTGTATCACATGTATATCCATGTATACCCGTGTGTGAGATATATGTGTGATACATGTTTGATATATGTGTCACAGAAGAATTTTTTGAACTCGATTTAATTGCGAATTTTGATACAAAACCAGTCCAAATCACCTCCAATCTTCCTCAAAATTTTTATATTGACCTATCTATATATTTTCAATGAATTTCAACAATACCCATTGAAAAAGTTCCTTTTTTGTTTAGATTTTTTGGAATATTGTATAGATTTTTGTATTTTATCACCTTATTTGCTACTCCGTCCATAAAATTTCCTTTCTATCTTGTATCTAATGTTGCTAATCACGTTTAAAAATATGAAAGGTATTTTTTGCATGTGATTCTTTGATAGAAAGAACTCTATTATTTGGTTTCTCAATTTTTATTGGCTAGTTTTGGTAAGTCTATGACTAATGGCAAGAGGTTGATAAGTTGAGATTTATTTGGGACATTTGTATAAATTTCTCCTAACAATTTTCTAGGATTTGAATAGACAGGGCCAATAATGTCTAGTATGGGGCAAGTGCACAAATAACCATATTTACGGATGCTACTTAAAGATTAGTCAATATTTATTTTGTCTTGAAATTTTAAACCAAAGATATTTACTTCAAAACAATTGAGTATATTCTTTTGTCCTGAAAAATTAAAATTCAGCACTAGCTAATTTCTAAATAGCAGTCCTGTAAATGACTACTTGGTGTCATTTCTACTCGTTTGTAAATGACAGTCTAATCAAGTCAATTCACACAATTTTTTCACCAACTCAAAACTAATTTTCATTTCCTAACTATACCGTTGAGGTCCTAAAAAAATGATTTATTCTTCAAAATAGAACTATTATTCTACATTCAAATCCCCATCTTCACCTTTTATTTTCTATTGTTGGAGCTAAAAACTATCTTATAGAGTTGCTTTGAATAGGTAATGTAACCTAATCATGGTAGGGAGCGACTTAAGCCCAAAGTGGGACTTAACGAGGATATAGATTAGTTGGACCTTAACACGAGTACATAATACTAAATGGAAAAAGATTCAAAAATTTGGGTGAACTAATTTGGATTACACCAATTTAATGATAAAAACATATCTCATCCATCGTTTACACCAAATCAATATAAATAAAATGTGTTTCCACATGGACTTCCACATGGACTTCCATCACTTAGCCACACTTTTTTAACAAATACTTTTATCTTATTAAATCACTTAACCATTATAAGTTGATATAGTTTTGTGTAAATATCAAATGCAGAGAAGCAAATTACCTTGGTTTAACCATTAAATATAAAACCACTATTGTGTAGAGTCTAGTAACTATAGTTTGCCTAATTACCATTTGTAGCAACTATTTAATTATTATTAATTTGTATCACTTGTTTTCAAACGCACAAGAATACATCCTGTATCAACTGTATTTGTTCGCGCAACGAATAAAACGTGTATCAATAGTATTCGTTCGCACAATTGTATTCATTGCACTGTATCGACTGAAGAAGGGAATCATGATATTTTACTAGGTGAATTGAGGAATGCCGACAATCCCCATGAATTAAGTTATTATAGGGACATTGAGGTCGATGAGTTCATAGAGGCAATGCGGAAGATGAGAAGGGGTAGAGCTACTGGGCCAAACAAAATTACAATTGAACTTTGGAGGAGTGTGGGTAGAGCAGGCTTGGAATGGCTTACTGGGTTTTTAATGTTATATTCAAGACTAATAGGATGCCTGAAGAATGGATGTGGAGTACAATAGTTCTGTTGTATAAGAACAAAGGTGATATCCAGAGCTGTAACAACTATAGGGGTATCAAATTACTGAGTCATACCATGAAAGTTTGGGAGAGAGTGGTAGAAATGAGAGTGTGAAGGACGGTGTCTATTTCAGACAACCGATTTGGGTTCATGCCGGGGTGATCTACCACAGAAGCTATCCACCTTATTAGGAGGATGGTGGAATAATACAGGGATAGGAAGAAGGATCTCCACATGGTGTTTATTGATCTGGAGAAAGCGTATGATAGGGTTCCTTAGGGAGGTCTTATGGAGCTGCTTAGAGGTTAAAGGGATCCCGGTTGCCTACATTAGCGTGATTTAAGACATGTATGATGGAGCTAAGACTCGAGTTAGGACAATAGGAGGCAATTCCAAGCATTTTTCGGTTGTTACGGGGTTACACCAAGGATCTGCATTCAGCCCATTCCTATTTGCCCTGGTGATGGATGCACTAACTCATCATATTCAAGGGGAGGTGCCATGGGGCATGCTATTTGCTGATGACATAGTTCTAATTGACGAGACACGAGGCAATGTCAATGAGAGGCTAGAGGTTTGAAGACATGCCTGATCGCTTCCAACTCCGCACTACTAATAAGTAGCAAGAGAGGGTCGCAATAGCTTTTACCCTATTTTGGATCGGGATCGATATCCACAGAGAGCTAAATTTGGAGTTGAGTATCTATCTAGTTTAGGATTGCGTATGTGTTCTTAATTGATCTTCTATTCATTTTTGGGATTTTCTTTATAATTCTACTTTTATCAAGCTATAAATTGCAAATTAAACTAAGAGTCAAAATGCTACAAGTTGTTCAAGTAGGTTTAAAAGGCACTAGGGTAGTGACTTTCGCCTAGGTAGTCAATTGACTGGTATTTGAATCTAAGACACATTTGACATATTTTGGGAGTGTGATATAACCGTTGCACTAATATACCCACTCTACACCTCTCGGGATTTTATCCAATTAACTTTCTCGAGACCAATTGGGTATGCAAATTTGCATAAACAACTAAGGTTCAAGTCGGGTATTACTCTCTTGAGGTTTAACCCTTTAATTGGGGCTATCAATCTCTTGAATATGCCCCAATTCCTTGTTGAGTCAATTTCGGAGACTTAGGCTCTCTTTCTCAAGAAGAGCTAAGTCAACTCAATACAAACTAGTATTTGCAACTACTAATTTAGAAATTAACCATGAAATTGACCCAAATAACAAAAACCCATAGTCAAATTAGCCCTAAAATACAAGATCCATCAATTATCCACACTAGGGTTGAGACAAAACCCTAACTAATGGGTCTAGCTACTCATAATTGAAGAAGAAAAATAAGAAATAGATGAAGATAAACTCATATTAAATAATTGCTAAGCGAAATACAAAGATTCAATGTTGCAAAGAACATACAAATGCCCAAAATGGCTAAGAAAAGTCGAACCACGAGTGCAGCTGCTGTATTACAATATCTGATGCCCAAAAATGGAAAAAGAATCTATTTATATTGGGCTGAAAAATCTGGACAAAAATACCCCTGCGAGGTTAGTGCGGACCGCACAAAATGGACTGCGGTCTGCACTGGGCTTTGACCTTCAAAATTGATCTCTCTGAACTTTCGCTCTGCGGACCGCACAGAATGGACCGTGATCGCGAAGGCTTCTAGCGCGGTCCACACAAAGTTGACCGCGGATCGCAGAGGCTTAAAACTCTAAAAATCAACCTCTCTGAATCTTGGCACCGCGGACTGCAGAGAATGGGCTGCGGCCGCGTTGTCTTCAGTACGGGCCACACAGAATCTAGTACGGCCGCACTACCTTTAAGCCTGAAAACCAGCTCTCTGAATCTCCTATTGCGGACCGCACAAAGTGGTGTGCGGCCGCACTGGGCCTGTTCTGCATGAGCTTGCCTTGTTTTTGGTACTTGTGCAAGTTTCACTCCTTTTGAGTCGATCTTTGATATTTTGTCACTTTGTTGATCAAACCTGCAATCAAGCACAATTTGTGAGCCTTTTGGGACTATTTTGTATGAGTATTTAATCAAAGCATAAGCAAGAAGGAGTAAAAAATACGTCAAAATTCCTAGTTATCAATTCCCCCAAACTTAAGCTTTTGCTTATCTTCAAGCAAATAAAATAAGACCCACCCTTTAAGGGAAAATCCAAGAAATTTCTGGCCTAAATCAACCTCAACTAGCATCAATTGGGACTAGCAATTGCCCTCAACACAAATGAGTCAATAACAACATTTACTCTTTGAACAACCATAGATCAAGTGCGACACAAGAGCATCAAGAGTTGACTCAACACATCAAATAAATCTTTCAATTACTTTGGTCATTGTGGAACCCAAACTCACTCATCCTCAACTCTCCCTAGGCAAACCTCACCTTTAGAATAGTGGCATGCAAAACGAGATTAATGGGAATTCACTCATCTCTCTCAAGGAAAAGCCACAAGTCCGGCTCTAGGTACCATATGCTTTCCCTTTATGTGAGTATCCACTAATGTAAGCTTCATCCAACTCAAGATCATATAGAGCTTTTGTGGAGACACCGTGAAGGCTTTTGGTTCAGGGTAGGAAATGTTTTGATCTAAGTAGGTTCCGTCTTCCATTAAGCACTTCTTTTGATTCATTTGGCACACATTCACTTGACTCTTTGAGTCATCTCACTTCTTTCTAAGGGGTTAGAGAGACACACTGTCATTCTTTCTTATGCATTTTAAACCTTTTCTCTTTTTTCAACTTATCACACCTTTCATTCTTTGCTTTTCTTGAATCCCTCTTTTATTCCTTTTCACATTGAACATTCTTTTTGTCTTTTTATTTTTCTTTCTTTTTCATTACCTTTCCTTTTCTTCATTTTTGTGCCTTTTTACCACTTTGTTGAAATCCTCATCTCTCTCTCCAAACTTATACTTTTGCCATGTGCTAAAGGAAAGATCTGGTGCCAAGAGAGGGTATCTTTTAGAACGGGTATAGGCTTGTATCATGGTTCTTGAAAGAAAAAGGTCTAATGCTCAAAGGTTAACTAGGGATATTATCATTGGTAGGCTATGAAATTGTTCAAGCTATCATTTGGATCAAGGAGAGCCTATAATTATGTCTCAAGTCAAAATTCCCCTAGGATTTTGCCCCAACAAACATACAGGGCAAGTTCTAGACCAATAGCTCGGGACTTGGACTTGCCATTCAATTACTCACCACACAAGCTAAGGGATTGCTAAAGACATAGAGTCGGGGTCCCACAACGACCTTAGATACGATTTGAGCACACAATGGTCCCGAAAAACCACTTGATGATTATCGGCCAACATAAGAGTCTAAAGGTCATGACTTTCACCATCTTAAACACAACAATTTGTTTCTGACCATAAAATCAAAGGCAAATATGCTAGGCCCAAGTGAAGCTTTGCTTGAGGCATCCTTAACTACTAACTACTAAATACCAAAAAGAAAAAAAAACGGACTCAAACCCTTAAGAAGGTTGTCACTCCATCCATTATTGGGAAGAGACACCCGGTTCACACAACACTCCACCTTTAGAAAGAACCGTGGTGTTAAGAAAACCAAAGGCTTATTGCAAACTCTGAAAATAAAAAGCTACGAATCACAAATAAGAAGCTAAAAATGATTTTTTTTGCAGAAAATAGAATGAATATATAGAAGAGGGGATTTGAATATACAATGGATGGGATGAATATATACAATGAGATATAACTTTATATATAGACCCAAAGTGAAATCAAAATAAGATAAATGTAACGAAATATCAGAATTATATACAAACCAAAGATAAAAAGACAAAGAAAGCATAAAAGTGTTAAATATATACAATCATCCAAAATGAATAGTAGGGCCTACCCCCTCAAATGAAAGCTGGCATTGTCCCCAATGCCAACTAGTCTAAATAAAGCATCAAAAGAAAAAAAGGGAAAGGATATAGAAGATTCCCTAAGGCCTGTCTGTCTGCATAGGGTCATGTGTGGTCCCTGGGTCCTCTCTATGCTCGAGGACCTCATACTGGTCCCATATGGTCTGCTGCTCTGCTACTGGGACTTGGGCCTAGACCTGAACAGGCTCTAAAACTGGTACATCCTGTGGCTGACTAGAGGAAGTCTCTGGTGGGTCTGCCAACTGGATGATAGCCTCATCAGCTCTAGGGATCATCCTACTCCTCTTCGGAGGCCTCTGTGACTGCTCTGGCGGTGGATGAGCTGCTGGTACTGGGTCCTCAAGCAACAAGTCTAAAGGCAGCTGATCGGCCTTCAGTCTGTCAACATCTGCACGCAGCTCCTTCACGGAATCCTTGGAGGCCCGTGTCTTCCTTAGCTTCTCGTGCTCCCGAGAAAGCTCATTAAGAGCCTTGCTATGTGAATCAACTGCCTTTGAGAGCACAATATGAGTGTCAAGGATCTTCTTCTGGTTGTCAAGTATCTCCTTGAGCACATCCTCGATCGACTGCGACACCTGTGGGGGTGGGGGAGCTGACTGAGCCTCTACAGTGGTAGTCAAGATAGACAACTTGGATGATGTTGTGGACATCCAATTGTTGATACTAGTAAGATCCTGGCTCAGTCGGTGGGCAGTGATGGGATGGGCCCGGGAAGATGGAATCTCAGGGGCAGCAGAGGTGGATGGATCAACAGGAATGGCTGTGGATGTGGATGGACCGGGAGGGATATCTGTGGAGGTGGAGGTAGGCTCACCAGGGGCCACTACCACAACTGGCTCTTCAGACTGGCCAATTGAAGCAGTAGTTGTACCTTTGAAACTCTTACTCTTGGGGTTATCATCCCCCTGCATGTTGTACCAGGAGAAGGGGGCCTTTGCTTTGACTCTAAAATCGTAGGGCTTCTTGTCCACCTTCAAATCCCGAAAGTACATAGTGAGGGTGTTAGGGAAGGAATAGTTCCGGTCATGCTCCACACCCAAAATGGAGATAATCCTCGACATCACATTCCCCACATTGATGGGGTACCCTGCCATAATGGAACCCACTAACACAACTCGGGAAAGAATAAGGGTGTTGTCATATGTCGTGGGGTCCAACTGGTTACACACTAAAGTCTCCCATCCCCGTGCTTTAAAATTCAAAGTCCATCTCAAGATCTTGACTCCAGCAGTCAACCAGTCGGGGGTGGTACCTGGGATTTCCAGGTACTGTGCTAGCCAGGGACGAACCTCCTCGCCTATCTCCAACTTCACCATATACAAGGTTTCATCCTCCTTATTGAAGCCAAGGTATTCGTTGAGGTACTTCCCTTCAAATAACACTATCTGATTTCGAACCTTGGTCACTTTGGAGCCCTTTTTTATGTGGGCTACATTGCAGTAAAACTCCTTGATCATGTGTTCGCTGGCATCCGCACACTCCTCCAGAAAATGTTCCCAGTTCACTCTAGTCCTAAATTGTCTTTGTACATTGGGGTTATGGGGTAATAGGTCTCTATCAATGAAGCTCCTCTCCGGAATCAACTTTCTCACTGGCCACCACTCCCTAAATTTTTGGTATGCCACCTCACTCACGAATCTATCTTTCCAATCATCCAGCTTCCTCGTTCTAGCAACACCCCCAACCCTTGGTTCACCTCCTTCAGCCACTTCCTCATCCTCCTATACTTCCTCCTCACCTCCTTCTATACCCTCCCGGGATAATGAAGCCTAGGGGGAGGTAGAGTATTCTTCACTACCCGCTGTTGAGCCCTCAGACGATCCAAAAGAAATATGTGTTGGTGCTTAGGCAGTGGGTGATGGTGAAGGAGTAGTATCTGTCAATCTATGCCGCTCCGACCAGTCAGGGACATGTGTAGGTATGGAGTATGAAGAAACCTCCTGGGAAGGCTCGTACTCACTCCCCGACTGATCAATTTCTCTGTCAGTAGCTTTTATTAACTTTCTTGTTCTTTTTTTGTTTTCCCGAACTTGGGGAGTGAGTTTAATCATCTTTTGCTTCCCTCCCCGGGAGGATTCACCTCTGTGAGGTTGTTTTGAGCCTTTTCCTTATTATTTTACCATTGTCTGCAAACACAGTTCAAATAACTTATTAGTATCAGTAGTCTCAGATAAAACAGTGTTGCAGAATATCATGAAATTGTTGCAGACATGTTGCAGAAGTTGCCCAGTGCGGACCGCACATGGGCCACCGCGGACCGCACAAAAACAACCACGGTTCGTACATGTGTGTGTTTCAAAAAACACATCCTCTGTATCTTACTAGTGCAGACCGCACAAAATCAACCGCGACCGTATTGGGGTCACCTCGAACCGTACAAAATCAACCGCGGTCCGCACATATGTGAGGGTCAGACTACCCACTCTCTGTATCTAGGCAGTGCGGACCGCACAAAATGTACCGCGACCGCACTGCCTATAGTTCAACAATCTCAGAAGTCATCAGTGCAGTCCGCAAAAAATGGTACTGCGGACCGCACTGGGCCACCGCGGACCGCACAAAATCAACCGCGGTCCACACTGAGTGCCCAGTTTTGGCACTAAACTAGGGTTTTAAGATTTTTCTTTTAAGTCCAATTTTGCACCTAGTAGGTGTTGCTAAGTGATTACCCAGTCCATTAAGCTAACTAATTCCATATGACTCAAAATTTAAACTATCCTAACTTAGAAATTAAGAAAGTACAAGAGGAAGAAGAAATAAAAACTAAGAAAAACAAAAATTAAATGAAATTGATAGAATTAAACAAGTAAAAGGGAGATTATGGTACCAGATTATGAGATGAATTGAAGCAAATACGTTTCAACAATTAATTATGAGCAAAGGGCATGATGAACAATGTTTTTCTTAGGTCTGAGAAGCAAAAGTGCGAAAAGAGTAAAAGGAGGCCCCCAGGGTCTATTTATAGAGAAAACTTTGGGGCAATTCTCACCTACCAGTGCAGACCGCACAAAATGGACCGCGGTCCGCACTGGGCCATTTTGTTCCAGTGCAACTTAGCAACCCACCACGGTCCGTACAAAATGGACCGCGGCTGCGGTGGTCCACCACAAACCGCACAAAATGGACCGCGATCGTGATGGCAAATTTTAGAGTCCTAAAATCACTCTTTGCCAGTGCGGTGCACACAAAATGGTAGTGCGGCTGCACTGGAAACTTCAGAGACCTGTGTATTTTTTTCAATTATGTCCTGCACTGCATCAACTCAATCCTGTAATATCTCACAACCAGTTAGCCCAAAAATCAATCCTACACTACAATGAAAATAAAATAAAAACAAGAATGAAAAATACATGGGTTGCCTCCCAAGAAGCGCCTGATTTAACGTCGCGGAATGATGCATGTTACCATCCAATCATTTGAAATGAACAACATACACCACATGGCTATCATCAAACTTCCCCAAATAGTGCTTGACCCTATGCCCGTTCACTCTAAAAACTTCCCCACTTTTGTTCTTCAAATCAAGAGCACCAAACGGGGTCACACACACTACTTCAAATGGTCCGCTCCACTTTGACTTTAGCTTTCCCGAAAACAACCGTAGCCGAGAGTTGAATAAGAGCACCAAATCACCCACTCTAAACTCTTTTCCATGAGCATATTTGTCATCAAGATACTTCATCTTGTCCTTGTACAAGGATGAACTGGAGTATGCATGGAACCGGAATTCATCAAGTTCATTTAGTTGCTCAACCCGAAGATTTGCAGTTACATCCCACTCAAGATTCAACTTCTTCAAGGCCCACATGGCCTTATGCTCCAACTCCACCGGTAAATGACATGATTTTACAAACACCAACCGGTGTGGAGACATACCAATCGGAGTCTTGTAAGCGGTCCGGTAAGCCCATAAAGCATCATCTAACTTTTTAGACCAATCGGTCCTATTTGCATTGACAGTTTTGGACAAAATGCTCTTGATCTCCATGTTTGACACTTCAAACTTGCCACTTGCTTGAGGATGATAAGGCGTAGACACTTTGTGGTTGACACCATACTTGGAAAGCAAGACATCAAAAGCTCTATTACAAAAATACGAACCTCCATCACTAATCATTGCCCGAGGCGTACCAAACCTTGTAAAAGTGCTCTTCTTCATAAATGCCACCATACTCCTAGATTCATTGTTGGGAAAGGCCACGACCTCAACCCATTTTGAGACATAATCAACCGCTATAAGAATGTAAGTGTTTCCACACGAGCTTACAAAAGGAACCATAAAACCGATACCCCATATATCAAAGATATCAACTTCGAGAATGGTGTTTAGAGGCATCTCATATTTCTTGGAAATCCCGCCCGCTTGTTGACATTGATCACACCTTTTTACTAGATCACTTGCATCTTTGAACAAGGTTGGCCAATAAAACCCACAACTAAGAACTTTAAAAGCTGTCCTCGCCCCGCCATGATGGCCACCATAGGGAGAGGAATGACAAACCTCCAAAATACTCAATTGTTCTTCCTCCGGGACACACCTTCGGATCACAACATCCGTGCAAATCTTGAACAAGTACGGCTCGTCCCAATAGAAATCCAAACTATACCGTTTGAGCTTCTTCTTTTGGTTAGAAGAGAGCTCACACGGGATGATGCCAGTCACAAGGTAATTAGCCACATCTGCGAACCACAGTATATCACTCATTGACACAGAAAGCAGTTGTTCATCGGGAAATGTATCATTGATCTCTAGGCCATTAATGGCCTTCCTTCCTCATCCAAGCTGGACAAATGGTCCGCAACTTGGTTCTCACTACCCTTCAGGTCCACAATTTCTAGATCAAACTCTTGAAGTAGTAACACCCATCACATTAACCTTGCCTTGGAGTCTTTATTTGTCATCAAGTACCTAAGGGTGGCAAGATCAGTGTTCACTATGACTTTGGCCCCCTTAAGATACTGACAAAACTTTTCCATTGCATACACTATGGACAACAACTCCTTCTCGGTAACCGTGTAATTCCTTTGAGCCTCATTCATGGTCTTGCTTGCGTAGTACACCGTATGGAATATTTTGTTAACCTTTAGACCCAAAATAGCCCCCACCGCAACGTCACTCCTATCGCACATAAACTCGAAAGGCAAGCTCTAATTTGGTGCGGTAATGATAAGGGTTGTGGTCAACTTAAGCTTGAGATGCTCAAATGCTTGCATACATCCCTCATCAAACACAAACTTGGCATCTTTTTCTAGTAGTTTTCACAAGGGATTTACCACCTCTGAAAAATCTTTTATAAACCACCGGTAAAACCCCGCGTGCCTGAGAAAACTCCTCACCCCCTTGACAGAAGTGGGAGGAGGAAGCCTTGAAATCACCTCTATCTTGGCTTTGTCAACTTCAATCCCATGCTCTGAAATTTTGTGACCCAATACTATGCACTCTTCAACCATGAAGTGGCATTTTTCCCAATTGAGTACGAGATTTGTGTCTTCACAACGGGCCAACACTCTATCCAGATTTCCCAAACACCCTTCAAATGAATCACCAACCACACTAAAATTGTCCATGAAGACCTCCAAAATATCTTCCACCATATCGGTGAAAATAGACATCATGCATCGTTGGAAGGTTGCCGGGGCATTGCACAACCCGAGTGGCATCCGAGAGAAAGCAAATGTGCCATATGGACAAGTAAATATGGTCTTCTCTTGGTCCTCTAAAGTGATTAAGATTTGATTATATCCCGAATATCCATCCAAAAAGCAATAAAAGGCACGCCCCGCAAGGCGATCAAGCATTTGGTCAAGGAATGTCAACGGGAAGTGTTCCTTGCGGGTCACTTTGTTCAGTTTTCGATAGTCCATACAAACCCGCCATCTGATAAATGTTCGAGTGGGAATAAGTTCATTGTTTTCATTTGTCATCACAATCATCCCACCCTTCTTCGGCACACATTGCACCAGAGAAGTCTATGAGCTATCAGAAATAGGGTACACGACCCCGGCATCTAACCACTTTATCACTTCTTTCTTCACCACTTCTTGCATTGCCTTATTTAATCTTCTTTGATGCTCCAAGGAGGGTTTAGCATCATCCTCCAAAATGATTTTGTGCATACAGAATGTGGGGCTTATTCCCCGAATGTCGGCCAAGGTCCATCCAGTTGCTTTCTTTCTCCTTTTGAGAACCGCAAAGGTGGCGTCTACCTGCAAGTTAGTAAGGCACGAGGAAAGAATAAATGGTAAAGTAGAACTAGGGCCTAAGAACTCATACCTGAGGTGTGGATGCAATGGCTTCAACTCCAACACTGGAGGTTCCTCGATTGAAGGCTTTGTTGGAGGAGTCTTTCTATTTTCCAGTTCCAAGGATAGCTTCCTAGGCTCATAAGAATAAGAGCCCATCCCAAGCAAAGTATTCACGCACTCCACTCGGCCCTCATCATCATTGACATCAAGATTTAATAACACGGCCTCTAACGGGTCCTCCACATTAATCATAGCACTTGTATCATCAATTATCACAGCCGTGACTAAATCCACAGATGAGTACACTTCGGTACAGTTGGGCTACTTCATTGACTTGCACACATGGAATACTACCTTCTCATCACCCACCCGGAAAGTGAGCTCCCCAGCTTCCACATCAACTAGAGCCTTTCTCGTAGCAAGGAAATGTCTCCCCAATATGATCAAGACTTTATAGTCCACCTCGCAATCCAATATCACAAAATCCGTTGGCAAGATAAATTTATCCACCCGGACAAGCACATCATCCACAATACCCAAAGGTCGCTTCATTGATCTATCTGTCATTTGCAATCGCATGGAAGTTGGCCTTGGTGGCTCAATATCCAAAGTCTTGAAAACTGAGTAGGGTATCAAGTTGATACTCGCCCCTAGATCACATAAAGCCTTGGCAAAATCTGCACTACCGATAGTGCAAGGGATGGTGAAAGCACCGGGGTCCTCCAACTTCGGAGCCATTAAATGCACTACAACACTAACTTGGTGAGTCATATTTATAGTTTCACAATCCATAGAATGCTTCTTTGTGACCAAGTCTTTCATAAACTTTGCATAGCCCGACATTTGTTCAAGAGCCTTCACCAAAGGCACATTAATGGACAAGCTCTTCATCATATCAATGAGCGTTTTGAACTGATTATCATTTCTCTACTTTACGAGCCTTTGAGGATAAGCTGGAGGTGGCCTTGGCAAAGGAGCCTTGGCTTTTGGCATAACCGGCTCCGGTATGTCAATCACATGTTCCCTAGATGGGTTCACGACATCCTGAGTTTCTACCTCGGCCTCATTAATGTCAATCCTCACTTCATTGTTCACATTGTTATCAACCACATCTTCAACTACCACTGTGGCTTCCTCTTCTTGCAACTCAACATCATCATCCACAACTTGCTTTTGTTTCGAGGCATTCACATCATCGCCTCTCCTACTTCTTGTTGTAACCGCCATGACATGATTGTTCCCATCCTTTGGGTTCACTACTGTATCACTTGGTAGAGCACCCTTAGGGCGTGTATTCAAGGATTGAGAGATTTGACCCATTTGCACCTCCAAGTTTCTAATGGAAGTATTGTGGGAAGCCAACTGCGCATCCAAATCCGCATTATTATTCATCATTTGTTCGAACATCATTTCAATTCTACCCATATCATTACCCGAAGAACTAGGACCTTGAGAATGGAAAGGGGGTGGATTGTTCGGTTGTTGGTACATTGGAGACCTTTGAAAGCCTTGCCCCCGATTTCCTTGGTTCCCATTGTTCCATCAACCTTGATTGTTATTGTTGCCCCAATTATTATTATTACCATTCCAATTCCCTTGCAAGCCTTGATTGTTGTTCTGATTGCCCCAGTTGTTATTTTGGTTGTTGTTCACCCAATTACCACCGTTTTGTTGTTGATTGCCCCAATTGCCTTGAGGTCTCCATTGTTGTTGGTCTGAAGAGTTACCCCGTTGGCCTTGAAGTTTTTTTACATATTGTACCTATTCATTTTTCTCATCATAGCCATCATTATGAAAACCATCACACTCATCATCAAATTGCTCAGAATTCTTTTGGTTTTGTTGCCTTCTTTGCCTTTTCTTGTTGACAAGCATATTGATACCCTCCGTGACATTCACTTGGCGAGGATTTTAAACTTGTTGCATCTGTGCCTTAGCCAATTGGTTCATAGTAGTTGTCAACTCCGCTATAGCTAAGTCAACTCAACACAAACTAGTGTGCAACCACTAATTCAGAAATTAACCCTGAAATTGACCCAAATAACAAACACTCATAGTCAAATTAGCCCTAAAATACAAGACCCATCAATTACTCACACTAGGGTTGATCCACAACCCTAGATAATGAGTCTATCTACTCATAATTGAAGAAGAAAAACGAGAAATAGATGAAGATAAACTCATATTAATTAATTGCTAAATTAAATACAAAGATTCAATGTTGCAAAGTAGATAAAAATGCCCAAAATGGCTAAGAAAAGTCGAACCACGAGCGCAACTGCTGTATTACAATATCTGATACCCTAAAAATAGAAAAAAAAATCTTTTTATACTAGGCTGAAAAATCTGGACAAAAATGCCCTTGTGGGGTTAGTGCGGACTGCACAAAATGGATCGTGGTCCGCACTGGGCTTTGGCCTTCAAAATTGATCTCTCTGAACTTGGGCTCCGCGGACCGCACAGAATGGACCGCGGCCGGGGAGGCTTCTAAAGCGGTCCGCACAAAAATGATCGCAGACCGCGGAGGCTCAAAACTCTAAAAATCAACCTCTCTGAATCGTGGCACCACAAACTGCATAGAATGGATTGCGGCCGCGTTGCCTTTATTGCGGCCGCACTGCCTTTAAGCCTGAAAAGAAGCTCTCTGAATCTCCTAGTGCGGACCGCACAAAGTGGTGTGCGGCCGCACTGGGCCTGTTCTATATGAGCTTGCCTTATTTTTGGTACTTGTGCAAGTTTCACTCCTTTTGAGCCGATCTTTAACATTTTGTCACTTTGGTAATCAAACCTGCAATCAAGCAAAACTTGTGAGCCTTTTGAGACTATTTTGTATGAATATTATAAAATGCGTCAAAATTGCTAGTTATCAACGCCCTTGAGTCTAAAGATTTCAAGTTGAGCATGACGAAGACGGAATACCTCGAGTGCAAATTTGGGGTCACGCCGACGAAAGCGGGAGTGGAAGTGAGGCTGGACTCTCAAGTCATTCCCAAGAGGGGTAGTTTCAAGTACCTTGGGTCGGTTATTCAGGGGATCGGGGAGATCGACGAGGATGTCACACACCGTATAGGGGTGGGGTGGATGAAGTGGAGGTTAGCGTCGGGAGTCCTGAGTGACAAGAAAGTGCCACCGTTACTAAAAGGTAAGTTTCAGTGGTTAGGCCGACCATGTTGTATGGGACTGAGTATTGGCCTGTTAAGAACTCACACGTCCAGAAGATAAAAGTAGCAAAGATGAGGATGTTAAGGTGGATGTGCGGGAATACAAGGATGGATAAGATTAGGAATGAAAATATTCGACAGAAGGTGTGCGTGGACCCATGGAGGACAAGATGCGAGAAGCAAGACTCAGATGGTTCGGGCACATTCATAGGAGGAGCACTGATGCACCGATGAGGATGTGTGAGCGACTGGTTGTGGTGGGCACGAGGTGAGGTAGAGGTGATCAGACAGGACTTGGCGTGACATAGGATTACTGAGGACATGGCCCTTGACAGGGAATTGTGGAGGTCGATCATTAAGGTTGTAGGTTAGAGGAAAATTGTGAATATTTATACAGCGCACTAGAGTGAGACTAGCCAATTAGGAGTTAGTCTTTGGCTGCTACTGGTTATCTACTGATGCAGGGCTTTATCTGCTGGTTATTATAATGACATCCATCTATTTCGTATTTCTTATATTACTGTTACTTTATTACGAATCTATTGATGATACTAATATATCGTCTCTTGTTGCTTTCTTGAGCCGAGGGTTTCCTGGAAACAGCCTCTCTGCCCCTCGGGATAGGGGTAAGGTCTGCGTACATATTACCCTCCCCTTGTGGGATTATACTGGGCCATTGTTATCGCATTGTATTGACTGTATACATGGGTGTATACAAAGGATACAACATGTATCGATTGTATTTGTTCGCACAACGAATACAACTAAGACGAAATACAGAAAAATAAAATATTCTTGTTGAGGGTCTCAAAACCTCCACTAACTACGTGGGTGCTCTAACAAACTGAGCTATGAAAGCTTGTTGCTCACTTGTTTCAGTTAAAAACCATTAACCTCTTATTTTCTATAAAATTCATATATATAGTTACGAATGGTAAATTTGCTGAAAGTATAGCGACAAACGATAAATATAGTGTAAATGTTTGACGTGTGGCATAATTTTCCGTGAAATAAATATATCATTCGACCAACCCGTCCAAGCGAGTTATACAACATTCATCTATTATAAAATAGAAGAATAAGAAAATGTATACAATGCTGTATTTCCTTAACAAATATGTACAGAGAAGCTGAATAAAATTACACCCCCACCCCGGCCACTTCTTTCCATTTGGAGCTAAAAGCCTTAAAATTGCAGCATCATGTAAAGTATCAACAATCAGCAAGACCACAGGCAATACATGGAACCTGCCCAATAATCAAATTCTCAAGTTCAGATTTTTGATTAATTATATTGTGCCTGCTTCCTTAGCCCGGTTCTGTATACTAGCTTCTTCTCCCTCGTTTGTACTAACAAACACGACATGCCTTGCGGAGTATAAAGAACAGTATTACTCAAACAAGCTCCCTTTGTGATTCATTTTGACGAAGGTGTTGGAACTCTATTTCTGGATGTGGAGTATCATCTGAATAATCACTACAATTGACAACATCGCTATCACTGTCATAAACCTCTATGTATGCCTCATCTCCTTCATCCTGTTAATGAACCGAGTTAGGTGATTTGACTATAATAATGAAGAGTCAAAAACAATAAAGGGTGTATCTTTATTGTGCACAATGTGAAGCAGGAAGTTGCACCGTCCTGAATGACCATCCTTTTAACTTATCCTTTACCATAGCAAATTATAGGCTGATGTAATAAAATAAAGCTAGCAAGGAGATTTTCATGGTGTTTTTGCATTGTGTTCGTATGTGGATAAAATCATCAAAAAAAAAGGGCACGGGGTCCAGGGAAGGGCCAGACTACAAAGGTTTATTGTACGCAACCTTACCCTGCATTTCTGCAAAAGGCTGGTACCACGGCTCGAACCCGTGACTTCCTGGTTACATCGCAACAACTTTACCAATTACGCCAAAGCTCCCTTTCAAGATACATCAATGAACAAGAAAATCTGCATGTATTCATCTACATATATGCTTGGACATGAAGACAGCGCGATGGATATAGAGGATCCATACAACCTAACGGCTCTACCCTAGCTAATTTGAAATTTACGCGTAATTAATTGATCGATAAAAAGGACACATGCCACTTATTTAATGGGCCCCATTTGCCCCAATAGCGGCAGCATTTATTAATGCTTGATTAAGCCAGATTGGCATTCATTTAACTTCACGTTTTCGCCTGAGCTAGAATAGTGCTTCAACAGGAAAAATCTAGGTTATTCGGGCCTACTTATAAATTATAATGGCCTCGTAGCCAATTCCAGAACTGCTCCTTGACAAAGAGAAACAGAAACGATATTCCATGTGCAATC
The DNA here is from genome assembly GCA_026770625.1 of Nicotiana glauca. Taxonomy (NCBI): domain Eukaryota; kingdom Viridiplantae; phylum Streptophyta; class Magnoliopsida; order Solanales; family Solanaceae; genus Nicotiana; species Nicotiana glauca. Next base: position 21,487 of record MU752154.1, on the reverse strand, counting down.
TAAAAAGAAGAAGAAAGAAACCGAATACTCAAGTGAATATAAAACGACAGATGGAGATACTAACCTCACTATCCTCGTCTTCAGTAGAATAAGCAGAATCTAGCTTATCATATAGTTCATCATCTCCAGAGTCTTTTACACTAGCCAGTTGTTCCTAACATCATAAACATATGGGAGAAAAGGTTCAACTCAAATCGAAATGAGACGAGAAGTGACCAAATAACATAAGGATCTATTTAAGTTTAAGAAAGAAAGGCTAGAAATAGATGTGCGTAGCAAAGAGATCATACAATTTCAGCTGTAAGCTGTTGTACTCTTGTTTGAACTGTTGAAATATGCTTCAGAAGAGCCTGTTAAAGAAGCAGTAGCAAAGCCTTGTAATCAGCACAAATCTCTTCAAAATATTAAAACATATTACCTTTGTACCAACTCTGGCAGTAGCAGACTCAAGCAACATAAACCAAATGCGCTGACGATTGCTTTTCAACCATTAGGAAAATGACGTGTACTTGGCACATAAAAAGAGACAACAGTTTCAAAACTAAGGAATTAGGCCAAAGAAGGTACCTCGCGTCTCTGAAGCTCTATTGAACGTGCCAGTGCCTTTCTTTTGGTTAAAAGATTTTTGGGCCTCAGAGTAGGTGGCCGACTGTAGTCCTTACCACGGAACACAATTATAGCATATCCTTTGGACACTTTGTCCACTGAAACCAAAACCCCCCCACTCTCCGCTTCAAGGGCTAATGCAATTTTTGATACTTGCTCAAAATTCTTGGCCTTCACCATGATTTTGACCAATTCACGGTACTTCCAGTGCAAGTGCATATTCTCCACCGTACCATCAAAAATTCCACGCCTACCTGGAAAAAAGAGCTTTCCATGTCATTTTCTGTTTGTTAAGCACAAAAAAATTGAGTCAGAGAAAGAATGTTACCCAAAAGTAAGAAAGCTTTCATCCTTAGCCCAAGCTTCCGAAACATAAATCTCTCCTCATCTGTTAAGCTGTCAGGCTCTGCACGCCTATCCAAAGGATTTAAAGTTTCCTCCACCTTTGACAACACACGCTCACCTTTCATTAACTTTCTTTCCGCCTGAAAAAGTACATTTCGCTTTATTGTCTCTCTCTGGACTCTTGAATCTCGAAGGTATTACAGATTGAGAGCTCTTGAATCTCCAGTAAAAATATGCTTTTAATAAAAGTAACCTGATTTGCAGAACTTACAAATGCAAGCTTCTTTTCAAGCTTCCTGACCAAGTCAGCATGCCTTACTATTTCTGCTTCTCTCATCACATTTTCCTTGTCCTTATCGTCCAGCCTTTTCCCCCATCTAGCATCAGCATCCAAAGTTTCTCCTAGTGTGCCAGCTGTCCTTGAAGAACCAATTGTTGCAACACCTGCTGTGAGCGAGACAGATGCTCGTAGCCTAGCTCGCTCTTCTTCATCTTGCAACGTCTTTGCCAATCTCTCCTTCTCCAACAAGGCTTCTGCAACCTCTGGTGACAAAAAATCTTTACCTCTGTAAAATACCAAGAAGTCCTTGTTTCTAGAGAGTAGCATGCCCCCTGTTAATTTCTGAACCAAAACCAAATTATACATATATATTGTGAAGCTTCATTGCTATATTATCAACAATCAGTTAATACAGAAAGAGTAAATATCTGATTCTTAATTAGATATCTGAAAAACATTAAGCTCAGTGTGAGCAACACAATTCACTCCAGTGGCATTTTTTCAATTAAAAACCCCCTATAATCTTCATATCATCTTCCAGGTTTGCTTGTAACAGCCTCATTTTTGGTTGGGCAAACACACAATACCATTGCAATATTCGTTTTTGAGACAATACTTTTGCAATATGTACTTTTGAGACATTGAGATTTAGGTAAATTGCATATCATTCTTATGTGTATTTTAAGTCAGCTTTGTTTTCTTTTTCATTCCTTTGCCTTTCAATTGTAATGATATTCTGGCTTGTGTTTGAATCAATAACTGTCCGTAAGATCTGTTGGACCAAAAAGTGCAACTTGAAAGTAAATAACTAGTATATGACGGTAGAATACAACCTAGTAGGCATGACATTGACACCACTTTTTTGTTGATACTTGATAGCATTCAGAATTACACCAAAACACTCTTTTATTACCTTAATATCTTCAGCCATTCTCTCACTTGTAGTAAGCTGGATGCCACGTTTTATAGCAATCTTTGCAATTGAACTTCTTTGCCACAACTTAATCATTGCTGATGCCAAACCTTGATGCTGCCTGCTTCTACCTGAATACTTGAATTACATAATATTTAGAGCATATTTCGAGACAGCCAAAAGACTTTGATAAGTGCAGCGTTGCCTACCTAAAGCAAAATGTGGAGGTAGAATTCTGGCAAGCCTTCTTAAAGCGGTTGCCTCCTTCGTCCCAAGAGTAGATCTCACCCCGTAAGGGAGAAGTCTGTACGGAGGTTGATATCCGGGGACTATACCTGGAAGTAAATCTGCATCTACAGGAAGTGGCTCGGCTCCCGGCCAATCTGTATACCTAGGCCCCAGGCCATCTAACAATTTGTCTACTTCATCTTCATAGTTCACTTCTGGTTGTCTAACAATATTTCCATTCTCTTCAGAAGCATTTGCAGATTCTGGGAGTGAATTCATATCATTGAGAGGACTGCTTTCTGAAGGATTTTGATTACTTCCATCATCAACTATTGGAGAGTTCTTATGACGAATCTCATTTCTCATTATCCTCTTCTTCATTCGGTTAGATGGAGTCTCGTAACTGACCCCTCTGTAAAGAGCCACAGAAGTGCCAGATCTCCAAATTACCAGTCCACCAGTTTTCCTCTGAATAGTGGGAAAAGATGAATCAGGATCAAGCTAAAAGCTAATGAAAGATATGTACTAATATTCATTGTGAATTATACGAAACCATATGCTTCAGAACTACGCTTTTCGCTCATCAAGAGACCCCTAATATTGTCAATATACACCTGAGCGGTTTTATCTCAAAGAACCAGCAAATTTCAAGAGATAGCCATCCATATAAAGGCTCTATCAAGAATTCTTCTTTACATGTCGCTCTAAGGAAAATCAATACAAGATAAAAGACTATGACCAAGCAAAGTCGAATAGTCGATACAGGATAATTCAATTTACTAAAGACCACAGTTTAATTTGCTATAATGGTATAGCCTAACTCTATATGTTTGAACAGTACACCACCAACTAAAAAAATCACTTGAACTACTTTCTTTCCCCCTTTACTGGAAAACCAAAAAGCATTCACACCAATTTGCTTAACCGCGATGCAGACAACACCAACAAACCCAATATGTTCCCACCAGGTGGGGTCTGGGGACTGGGGAGGGTAGTCTATACGCAGACCTTACCCCTACCTAACAGGTAGAGAGGCTGTTTCTAATAGACCCTCGGCTCAGGAAAAGGTGCTGAAAGTGTTTACACTCCATAAAGCTGAATGTCTACTTAATCTAATTTGTTGTTGTTGCAATTTAAAGTTTTTAAATATTTCATGCCTGGACTTCCTTAGCTCCCTTCACTTTGTACTAATTGCATCCTCTGGATCTCCCTTATTTTTTCATTATTTTATCAACAAAAAAAGGGCAAAGACTAGAAAAACAATTAACAAAAGTTAGCTCGGCATACCATCTTGATACCTTGAAGAAACATTGCACAGCATGATAATCTCATTCAGCAATCAAATATTAGACCAGCACCAGAGCAACTGACGGAGGTTGCACTAATACAAATATTAACCGCGATGCAGACAAGTATAAATTTTTCAACTCCCCTTACCAGGAAAAAAACAGTGGAACTTTGTGCTCCACTTAAATACATGGTTTACACTTCATTTAGGACAGGAAACATGAGCTAAATGCTCAAAAGGAACAGTATGAAAAAAAAACATCACAGGCTGAAGAAAATAAAGACTAACAAGCAAAGTTATACAAGGAAACATTCAATAAAAAGCTCTGTTGGCTAACCTCTAGAATCTCATGCATTCTCTTCATATTTAGTGCAGGAGCACCTTCAACTTTCAACCGGACAACCTCCGATGTGTTCCACTTCTCGCGAATGGTTTCCACAACTTGTTGCGTAACACCAGCACCGCTAATCCTCGTCTTGTTCTTTATCCTAAGAGCCAAATTTGTCAACCTTCTGAGCTCAGAAGCAGGAAGTGTCAGCTCAGCCAAATGAGTCCTACTCCGACTGCTCATCGAATTAATGCCCTCTTCTTCTTTCACCAATGGCTTTTCCCATGGAAATTTAACCACACCATCTTTAAGAAACACATTCTCATCCCCGAGTGGGGATTCCTCGGAAAACCCACCTCTTACATTTGGCAATATTCCTTCTTCAACAAAAAATATATCCTCAATAGACCCTTTTTCAACATCTCTAACTACCTTTTTATCCTTCTGTTTAGCCTCATCAACATACCCAAATTTCTTCAATTTCTCAACAATTCTATCCATTGTACTACTACCACCACTACTACTTTCTTCACAATCAGAACCAGATGTATCCCCATTATTCCTATAACTAAGCACAATTTGGGGCTTGTTTAGCTTAATTTCATTATGGGTTTCATTCCATTTACCTAACCAAGAACTGCTAAATACACTAGTAGCACTAACTTTGGGCTTTGAATTCCATGTTTTGGCCTTGTTTTTCAGCACAAAATTTGATCTTTTTGGTGGGGTTTTCTTAAAAATGCAATCTTGATTGACAATATTATCATGGGGTGTATGAAAATTTGGTTTTTTGAAGGGAATAATTGAATTGTACCTGAGGAATGATAGCCTTGTGGTTCTGGGGTAGAATTGGTGGCTAGGGACAAGAGCCATACTCAAATTTCATGCATAAAAACACATATATAATACAATAACATGCATCTATATGTGAAAAGATTAAGAAACAAAGAAAACCAGAGTGAGAATGTGAGGGTTTTGGGTGGGGTTTGTTCACTCTTTCAAAGAATATCTATCTCAGTGACTGATTTGCAGATGTTTGTTTCGACTTATTTTCTTTTTCCCTTTTCTTTTTAACTGGCTGTGATAAATAAGATTTTTATACATTTTGTTTTTTGTGGGGTGTGGGGGGGGGGGGGGGGGGGGGGTAAGGCGTTTTTCTTCATAAGAATTGTATTAAAATTCATTACAATAACATGAGTTTTTTGGAGCGGTTTGATTTTTAATATCAGAAAAGCAGTTTGTGTTTGATTAATTTTCTTACAAAAAGTGTTTCTAAGCGTTAATATTCTTGGGACAACGGTTCTTTCTCTCTCCTCTCGTCTTCTCTCTCCCCGCTAGCTATCTCTCTCTCTTCTGCCTCCTGATTTCCGGCGCCGACGACCTCAGGTAAGTGACACTCTCTCTCCCGGATCTTCCCCCACCTTCCTCTCTCCTCTCACCCCCTCCTCTCAGCCCATTCTTTCTCTTTTCTCCACCCCTTCTCTCTCTTTTATTTTTTTCTGTTCAGCGCCGGAGTTTTTTGGCCAGCGACCGCCTCCCCATCCCCATTCTTCCGTCTTCTCTCTTATCCCCATAAACCCGTCTCCCTTCCCCTGCTATGCGCTTTCCCCAACCCAACCTTTCTTGAGCCCAAAATTTCAGCTCCGAAATCCTAGCTGCGACGCCGGCGACCTCTGTCCGGCGACCCTCCCCCTCCCCTATTGTCCCTCCATTTTCGAATCTGCCCAGGTCCACGCCTGGGACAGTCCCCTATTGGTTTCGTGGTGTTTGTGTGTAATTTTTCAGGGAACTAGTTGCGGTTGCCGAGGCAAGCGCGGGGCGTACGGGTGAGTAGAGTGGAGCAGCTCCGGCTAGTGTGTGCAAAGGTTGGTGGGAGTTGGAAGGACGCAAGTCACACTGTGACCTCGGATGCCTCAAGTCATATTTCCAGGTTCTTCCTATCGGAGTTGGTACCTCCCGCTTTCTTGTCTCTTTCTTTATGTAAGTTAATTGTGGCTATTTAATTAGCATCACTTTAAGCATATTATTAGAATACTTGTAGTTGCTACCAGTTATTTTCTAGTTTGGGTCTGTGTTAGTATTTTTCGGAGTTTGCCGTTGGTATTGTGGCTGTGGTCAGGGATGGTAGAGTAAGGTCACGTCCTCGAGGGGTTCCGGGGGTGAGAAGGGGGTGGGGAGGGGGTCAGTGGATGGGACGAGAGGCAATGAGGGTAAGGGGAAAAAGGAAGCTTGTAGATTGAGGATCGGGTTGTGGAACATAGGCACGCTGACGGGTAAGTCTATTGAGTTGGAAAAGATTCTCCAGAAGAGAAAGGTTAATATAGCGTGTGTCCAGGAGACTAGGTGGGCAGGGTCGAAGGCGAGGAATGCAGACGAGTATAAGTCGTGATACTCTGGAGTCGTGAGGGGTAAGAATGGAGTGGGTATCTTGGTGGATAGGGATCTTAGAGAGTCTATGGTTGAGGTTCGGCGAGTGAATGATAGGCTAATGTTTATTAAGTTGATGATTGGTGAGTGCACCCTCACAGTAGTTAGCGCGTATGCGCCGCAAACGGGCTTGGATGAGGAGGTTAAGAGGCGCTTTTGGGAGGGTTTGGATGAGATTGTGCGTAGTATTCCACCTACTGAAAGGTTATTTATTGGAGGGGATTTTAATGGCCATATTGGGTCGGCTGCTGGTATTTATGGCGAGGTGCATGGTGGCTTTGGCCTTGGGGATAGGAACGGAGGAGGCACTTCACTGTTAGACTTTGCTAAAGCTTTCGAGCTGGTGATTGCGAACTCGACTTTTCCGAAGAGGGAGGAGCATCTGGTTACTTTCCAAAGTTTGGCGGTGAAGACTCAGATTTATTACTTTTTCCTCAAAAGGTGTGATACAGGGTTGTGCAAGGATTGCAAGGTTATCCCGGGAGAGACCCTCGCGACTCAGCATAGGCTCTTAGTGATGGCAATGTGCATTAGGATGAAGAGGAAAAAGAGGCATGACCGTGGACGATCGAGGATTAGATGGGGAGCTTTAACCAAGGATAAAGACTACGAGTTGGAGGGGAGGTTATCTGCTATGGGAGCTTGGAGGAGTAGTGGAGACTCGAGCACTATGTGGTCAATGACGGTGAGCTGTGTGAGGAAGGCGGCGAGGGAGGTGCTAGGTATATCAAAGGGTTTTTCTAGCAGGCACCAAGGCGACTAGTGGTAGAATGACGTAGTCCAAGGTAAAGTAGAGGCGAAGAAGGTAGCGTACGCAAAGTTGGTAGGGAGCACTAGCGAATAGGAGAGGAGAGCGAATAGAGAGAGGTACAAAGTGGCTAGGAAGGAGGCAAAGCTGGCGGTCACGGAGGCTAAGAATGCAGCGTTTAGCTGTCTATATGAGGAATTTGGGGAGAAAGGCGGGGATAGAAAGCTATTTCGGCTAGATAAAGCGAGGGAGAGGAAGGCCCGGGATCTGGACCAAGTAAGGTGTATCAAAGATGAGGATGGTAGAGTATTAACAAGGGAGTCCCAGATTAAGCAGAGATGGCAGACGTACTTCTACGGTCTTCTAAACGAGGAGGGGGACCGGGATATAGTGCTAGGGGACTTGGGGCATTCGGAGAGTCTTCGAGATTTTAGGTATTGCAGGCGCATTAAGGTGGAGTAGGTAGTGGGGCCTTTGCGTAAGATGAGTAGGGGTAGAGTGACCGAGCCAAATGAAATCCCGGTGGAGTTTTGGAAGTGTGTGGGTAGAGCAGGATTGGAATGACTGACTAGGTTGTTCAATGTAATTTTTAGGACGAAGAGGATGCCAGATGAGTGGAGGTCGAGTACAGTGGTACTGTTGTACAAGAACAAAGGTGATATCCAGGGTTGTAACAATTATAGGGGTATCAAGTTACTTAGCCATACCATAAAAGTCTAGGAGAGGGTGGTGGAGGTGAGGGTGAGAAAGACGACGTTTGTTTCCGACAATCAGTTTGGGTTCATGCCGGGTCGCTCCACTACGGAATCTATCCACCTTATTAGGAGGTTGGTGGAACAGTACATGGATAAGAAGAAGGATCTGCACATGGTGTTTATTGACTTGGAGAAAGCGTACGACAAGGTTCCTAGGGAGGTGCTCTGGAGATGTCTTGAGGCGAAGGGCGTGCCAGTAGCCTACATAAGAGCAATCAAGGACATGTATGATGGAGCTAAGATAAGGTTAGGACTGTGGGAGGCGACTCGGAGCATTTTTCGATTGTTATGGGATTACACCAAGGCTCTGCGCTTAGCCCGTTCCAATTCGCCTTGGTGATGGGTGCATTGACACACCATATTCAAGGGGATGTGCCATGGTGTATGTTATTTGCTGATGACATAGTTCTAATTGATGAGACGAGGGCCGGTGTTAACGAGAGATTGGAGGTTTGGAGACAGACCCTCGAGTCTAAGGGTTTCAAATTGAGCAGGTCTAAGACAGAGTACCTGGAGTGCAAGTTTAGCGCTGAGTCGAGGGAAGTAGGCAGGGATGTGAGACTTGGACCACAGGTCATCCCGAAGAGAGATAGCTTCAAGTACCTTGGGTCGATGATTCAGGGGGACGGAGAGATCAACGAGGATGTCACTCATCGTATATGGGCGGACTGGATGAAATGGAGGCTTGCATTTGGAGTTCTGTGTGACAAGAAAGTGCCTCTGCCACTCAAAGGTAAGTTCTATAGAGTTGTGGTTAGACCGACCATGTTGTATGGGGCAGAGTGTTGGCCCGTTAAGAACTCTCATATCCAAAGGATGAAGGTAGCAGAAATGAGAATGTTGAGGTAGATGTGGGGGCACACTAGGATAGACAAGATTAGGAATGAAGATATTCGGAAGAAGTTGGGTATGGCCCCTGTGGATGACAAGATGCAAGAAGCAAGACTCAGATGGTTCGGGCACGTGCAGAGGAGAAGCCTTGATGCGCTGGTAAAGAGGTGTGAGCGGTTGGCCGTGGTGAGTACGAGAATAGGTAGAGGGAGGCTTAAGAGGTATTGGGGGGAGGTGATTAGGCAGAACATAGTACGACTGCGGATTTCCGAGGACATAGCCCTTGATAGGAAGGTCTGGAGGTCAAGCATTAGAGTTGTAGGTTAGGGGGTAGTAGAACTTTCCTTACTTCATTCCGGGGTTGAGGCGGAGTTGGATTAGGGTTGATCTTAGATAGCTTGGAGTTTATGCTGAATACACTCTGTACTTGCTGTTTACCTTAGCTCTGGACCTTAGATACTGGTTACTATTATTGCATGTCTTTCATCTTTTGGTTGTTATGCTTCCGTTACTATTACAGTTTCTACTAGAGTACTAATGAGTTGTATTTTCTTATTTTCTTGTTTTTCTTTTTATTTTCGTTTTTCTGAGCCGAGGATCTATCGGAAACAGCCTCTCTGCCCTATCGGGTAGGGGTAAGGTCTGCGTACATATTACCCTCCCCAGATCCCACCTGGTGGGATTTTACTGGGTAGTTGTTGTTGTTGTTTCTAAGCGTTACATTACCAAAAAAGCCATGTATAGATTTATCTTACAATTAATAATATTATTTGTGAGCACGTGATTTTTTCCCTATATATTAAATACTCCCAAAAATTCAAAATAAAACAATTTTTCTTTGTGTGCAATTTTTAGATTTTTCGCGGCATTTTTGGATAATTATTTGTATTTGTCTGTACATGTTTATTTGTTAAATTAATATAAAATACAAAAATATATCACGTTTGCATCTAGGATATAATTCTACATTTAGGAGTCATTAAGTTTGTTTTACGAAAATAGAAAATCACAAAAAATATGTATTCTTTGCATTTTTTAGCATTTAATGTCCAAATTGTGCGATTTTATTTTTATTGATGTTTAATTTAGTGTGATAATTATTATTATGAGTTGATTAATATTTTAAGTTAATTTTGGTTTTATTAATTTAATATAGGATCTTTAAGTTTAATTTTGGAGCAAATAAACGAAAATAGAA
>MU752148.1:0-22240 GCA_026770625.1 Nicotiana glauca | reverse complement strand
CCCGATCCATGCATAGTCATGAATGCACATAAGCCTCTTGGGCATTAATCACATAGCAGTTCTCAGCTAAAATACCAGTTAAATATCAATTAAGTTTTTCAATCTTAGAAAGATGCCTGAGTTTGCAAAATAATATTTTAAACCTTGGACTGAGATAAAATGTGCACAGTAATGCAAAAACGGTGACTTAATCCCCGAAGGATTCAAATATTCAGCACGAAGCCCAAAACATGACAATCAGTCCAAATCATGATAATTAATACCTTTAACAGGATGTCAATTCAACTCAAGCAATTTAGTAGTGTTTTTATTAAGCGGGACGGACCAAGTCACAATCCCCAATGGCGCTCTACCCCACGCCCGTTATCCGGCGTGCAAGTCACCTCAATATAGCACTATGATGTGCAAGTCCGGGGTTTCAAACCCTCAGGACATCAATTACAAATATTACCCACCTCAAACCGGCAAAAATTCTAGCCCGCGATGCCTTTGCTCCTCAAACCGGCCTCCACGCGCGTCCAATCTATAAAATCATAAGGAATACATCATAATATGCTAATGGGACATAACCCAATTGAAAGAACTCGAAAAATACTCAAAAATACGAAATTGGCAAAACTTGAGCCCCTGCCCACGTCCTGAAAAATTTCGAAATTCACATTTTCGGAATCCTCGTCTCGCCACGAGTCCGTACATACCAAGAACTCCCAAATCGGGCAACAATTGGCCCCTCAAATCCCAAATTTAGAATATTTGCTCCAAGCCCTAATTTCTTACAATTTGGCTATAATTTCAATGATTAATTCATGTTCTTACACTATAATAACATAATCCAAGTCCAAATATCCATATCTGATGATTCTCCTTCGAAGCCTCTCCAAAATCGCCCAAAAATCGCCTTAGTTCGCACCCCAAAATGATTTTACACTTCTGAAAATCGAATACACTGACCTCATTTAACCCTTCTGTGATTTTCGCTTCTGCGGCTCCCATAACCACTTCTGCGGTACCGTTTCTGCGTCCAAATAACCGCTTCTGCGGTTTAACTTAAAAATCCTGCTTGACCGCTTCTGCGGTCCTACACCGCTTCTGCGGTAACCGCTTTTGCGGTCTTTATACCGCTTCTGCGGTCCCGGCCAAAATTCCCCAGACCACTTCTGTGGTCACCATCCGCTTCTGCGGAAACCGCTTCTGCGGAGCTACGTCCGCTTTTGCGGAAAAATCCCCAGGCCACAAGGGCCGCTTCTGCGATCATATAACCGCATCTGCGGGACCGCTTAAGCGCTCTCCCACCGCAAATGCGGAAACAACAGAAGGTTTCAAGACAGACCTGATGCAACACCTCTAAATGCCCGATTAACCATCCGAAACCATCCCGAGGCCCCCGGGACCTCAACCAAAAATACCAACCCACTCTAAAACACCATACGAACTTGTTTCAATCATAAAAACACATCCTTTAACACAAAAATCACCAAATTACCACGGATTCAAGCCTAATTTTCCTTAAAACTTCCGAACCCAATATTCAATCAAAAACCCGACCAAACGATGTCCGAATGACCTGAAAATTTGCAGATATATCCAAAATCACCTAACGAAGCTACTGCAACTTTCGAAATTCTATTCCGACTTCCGGATCAAAATATCACCTATCAACCGGAATTTGCCAAAATTCTAACCTCGCCAAAATAGGCTAAATTCTTCACCAGACCTCCAAAATTACTTCCGATTGCGCTCCTAAGCCTTAAATCATCACCCGGAGCTAACTGAATCATCGTAATTCAATTCTGAGCCCTCTAACTCACAAGTCAATATCCGATTGACTTTTCCAATTTAAGTCTTCTTAAAAGAGACTAAGTGTCTCATTTCTTAATAAAATTACTCCAATTAAATTCTAACGCACTCAATACTGATAATGAAACATAAAAGCAATACAATAAGGGAAAAAAAGGGCGGTAATACCTGAGACGACGGGTCGGGTCGTCACACCCCCCCCCCTCTTGTGTGGTATTGACGTTTTGAACATTAGAGATATTTTCGGCCAGACGAAGAAATAAACAATGAAGCAATGTTGGTCAGATTGGAGCTGCTCGATAAATGCAGGGACTTGGCGCATATAAGGATGGCAGCCCAAAAGCAGATAATGAAAATATATTACAATCAAAGAGCCAACCTCTGTTATTTCAAAGTAGGAGGCTTGATTGTAAGGAAAGTAACTCAGAACACCCGGTACCTTATTGCAAGGAAGCTAGGTCCAATATGGGAAGGACCCTACCGGGTTTCAGTTGTCACCGGAAAAAGGTCATACGAGTTGGGAAATCAAGATGGAGAAAAGTTTCCAAGAAAGTGGAATGTGGCACGCCTGAAGAGATACTATTGCTAATGAGCCTTGCCTATACTAAAACTATATGCTGCACTCTTTTTTCCTTCATCCAGTTTTTGTCCCAATTGGGTTTTTCTAGCAATATATTTTAACGAGGTAGCATCGGAAAGCATGCTACGAAGGAAGCTCTGTCAACATAAATTAGACCTTTAAATGACAAGGCATGCAAACAATGAGCCACTACTGAGCGGGAAGTAAAGTTTGATGTCGAGCAAAGATTACCCGACCATTCACAAGTGCAAGCCACTGGGGGATTGTTAGATAATATTTGGCTCGATAGCATAAGTTCCTAAGGGGAAGTGAAGTTTGCTATCAAACTGAAAATTATCTAACCATTCACTAGTGGAATCCTCAAAAGGTGCAAAATTTCTAGTATTCAAATTCACATTTTTCACATTCAAACGCTATGGGGAATGACATGAGGATACGACAACAATGACTGCCACATCGACCAGAATACAAAACCCTAAAGCAAAGTTGTATCATCAGAACCGAGGACTACGCGACCAACCACTTAGAAATAAGTTGTAAAAATTAGCCACAAGTAATGGCAATTTCTTTTTAGCACAACGAATGCTTATGTACTTTTGAAAATGGAAGGAATAAAGTAAAGTCCTTTTATTTCTATATTGTTTCTTGTCTGAATGATGAATTAATTTTGTAATTTGAAAGTTAAACAAGTACTTCAAATGCTAGTGCCGTAATGAACAGGAGACGCCATCTTTAAGAACATAGTAAACATAAGAAGGCCCTCTCTTATGAAACCATCACGTTAAAGGGTTGATTTCAGAATAACTTATGCTCGGAATCCAAACATTATCGGGGGAAAACACACCTGAAGCCTAGCATATTTGGGCACAGAAAACTTGCGAGATTGCTTAAATAAAAGAATGCAAAGAGAAAAACTTACACAATACTTGAACGAAAAAGTAATTCTATTTATAGCAAGTGTGCCAAGAAGCACGAGTACAAAAGTATAGAAAAGAAATAAAAAGCTAAGATATTTTATCTTCAGAACCCAGAGGAAGAGAAACATCTGCACCCCCAAGAGAAGTGGGTAGATCCGCCACTGGCTCAATAGTTTGGCCTTCACCATCTTGGCCTCCAGCATCATCACCTTTTGGTTCTTATTCAATTCTCGAGAACTTGAAATCGGAACCAGAAGAGTCAGTAGCATCATGCCGGACAGGGAGACCCCTTCAGGCAATTGACTTCAGTTCACGGGCCTTAGCTAGGGGTGTTCAAAACCGATCCGAAATCGAAAACCAAACAGAATCGAAGCTTAATGGCTTATTAGTAATGGGTTAACGACTTAACGGACGGGAAACAAATTAAAATTTTTTTATTAACGGCTTATCGGTTTAGGGGCGAATTATTCAATTTTCTTAGCGGATAATCCATTAACCTGTTAAATATATATATATATATATATATATATATATATATATATATATATATATATATATATATATATATATATATATATATATAAAAACAAAAACCGTTGACCCTTCTGTAATTCTGATAAGTATGAACTGCATGAAGATGTTTTTTTTACATTTCGATATGTTCTTTTATGCGCTGCATAATATTATATTCTTCAATTGCTTATTAATTTGGAATTATGAATTCACAAATAGGAAATTTTATCTGAACTTGTGGTCTCTATTTTAACATTAAATTATATTGTTTCAGTATATGCTCGTGATTATGGGAAAACAAAAAGCTTCCACAACAAACAGAGAAGAACCATCTGATCTGTATGAATAAATTGTACTGTCTAACTAACATGAAGTCTTAAATCTTGCCAATGATACCATCTAACCTTCGAATTTATGCCCTTAAATTGCTGCAAATGCCCCAAAAAGGTTACCTTTCTACTATCTCCCATTCTATTATCATTTTTTTAGCGTACAATATAGGTTGAATTAGGCCAATAAATCACCCGATAACCGTCCGATAAGAGGTAAATCGATACCAATCCACCTGATATCTTATCAGGTGGCTAGTGGATTAATACATTTAAAAGCCGATAACTGTTAAGTCAAACCGTTAAGAGTAAATAACCGCACAATCCACCCGATAAGCAGCCCTAGCCTTAGCAATTTCGACATCAAAGTCAATGATACCAGCTTTGGCCTCTTCCAAGGTTTTTCTCCTCATGTTATACAATAATATATTTTTTCAATAATGAGGGAAGCCGCTCGGTGCTGAAGCTCTTCCTTAAGCTAGTCAACCTCAATCAAAATATTATTCTTTTCTGACCTAATGGCTTGAAGGCTAGCATCGAGGTGGCAGATGGTGGAATGAAAAACTTTGTTATGCTCTATACCTCTCTTTGCCTATCTTCCAACCGTGCATACTTCTCCTCGGCAACATTAACTTTTTTAGCTTTGGAGTTTAAGGCCGCCTCCAAATTACTCAATCTTTCAGCAGAGGCAACCTCACGATCGGATGCAAAAGGAACGACATTATGGACTTCAATCCATTTGGCCCTAGCTGCTTAAAATTGTACCCTTAAATGGACGGTCTCCTGGATAAGGGTTACTACCTCTTGCTCGCTTTGCTGCAACTGAGCCTCCAATTCAGCAGCCTCGGCAGCTCGTGCTTCCAGTTCTGATAGGCGAGCAATAGTATGGTCACTCTCATCCAATAGTTGATCCTGCTCGGAGATGAGTTCCTCTATCGATAATCAACCTTTGAAGACCCTTGGAAGAAAGGAAGTGTCATACCTCCTTTTTACCCCCCCCGAAAGGGATATAAGGGAGTTTTTTTAATTAAAGTGATATTATTCAAAATGAAATTATTTTATTTAATTTATAAGAGTCGCCACTTGGAATAGTTTATTTGGTGTCCCAAGTCAGCGATTTATTTTAAAATCCCAAATCGAGGAAATTTTAACTTTATTTTAAAAGCCTGCGAACTAGAAATTCTAAGTAAGAAATTCTATTAACCCAAGAGAAGGTTAGGCATTTCCGGATTTCGTGGTTCTAGCACGGTCGCTTAAACTATAAATAATTAGCCTATTATCTTATTTGCTACGCATTTTAAACCTATTGTGCATCTTTAACTTTATAACCGCTTTTAATTGATTATTGTTATATATCGCAAATTATGTCACGGGAACCGTACCCACGATCTACAACACGTTTAAATTATTAAAGATTAAATTATGGCCAAGTAACATAAATATACCCCCGTATTTTAGTAATTAAGCATCACAATTACGTCACGGGAACCGTACCATAGCTATGGAAATTATTTAATTACGCGCCTAAAGTAAACTACGAAAGTTCAAGGAATTTTCTATACTAATTTGTATTTATGTGAGGGCCATAGATTATAGGATTTTATTTGTGTATGGCGCACCTCAAATTGTTTTTAAAAGAAAGGGACTCATACTTTTTCTCTAAGGCAAATGAAAGATGCTCCTATTTGATCTAATTAAGTATCACAACTACGTCATAGGAGCCGTACCCATAATTTTAATTGCGCGCCTAGAGCAAACTACGGTGTTCAATTATTTCCAAGTTTGATATTATTGTGAAAGTTCAAAAGTTATGAAATTCTTTTGTGTATAAAGACATATATAACTTAATTGAAGCAAACTGTTGGACCAACACGATATTGCCTAAGATTATTTTTGACAGTGATTACACCTTTTGTTGCTAGATGCGGGTTTAATTTGATATTATCACATGAAACGGGTCACAAATGGGCCTTGGTCAAAGTCCAAGCATTACATAAATGAAACCAACCCACAAAGATGCCACAGGTCTCGTGTAAACCTCAAAAATCGTTGGCCATATAGCTATGGAGTCCATTGGACTCTTATTTTCCACATAGGCTCACTGATCTGTACAATCTCTAGTGTAATTTTAGATTGTACAAATTAACACATGAACATAGCTATTCCAGGAAGTATTTGGCATATTAAAGAACCAAATTGAGGAAAAACCAAACATGGCCACACCAAGTAACCTCTAGTGGCTTTTTTTGAACTTTTACAACCATAAGTAATAAGGAGTAGCATTAGGAAAATAATTTTCATATTGCTAACATGAACACACAAAAAAAAAAATTACAGACCAATTCTATGATAACACATAATCAATCAATTTTACATCATTATTCTAAGATCACAGCTCAATATGAATTAACCAAAGAATTGTTAAACAAAATGATATTCACTCAATGTATCTATTGTATATTCAGTAATACCTCTCAATGAACTCCTCTTTTTATGCATTTTGTTCTCTTCTGTCATGCTAATTAGTCAATAGAAATAGTTGAAACCCAAATAACCAACCCCAAAATCGTATAAGAGTGTGACAAAATTTACCATTAAAGGATTTTCAAGACAGCTTTCAACACCAAAGCTTTGCTACCATTTCCAGTAAACTTACCAATCAACATGAGTTGTAGTGAGCAAACCTTGACAATACAAGAGCCAAATTAAACCAGAAAAAATAGCTCTTGAAGTACTATGTTGGAAATTATTGAGTTCACATAAATTTACTATTTCAAAAAAGAAGACCAAGTGAGCAGAATCAAAACAATAGACCCAATCCATGACATGCTGGTACAATGGTGCCATTATTTTGGATAACAAAAAATAAAATCTATAACCAACATCCTTAACAACAAAACTTAAAATCAAAAGGAATTTAGTAACTGATGCCTCATACTACTCAAAAATAGGAATAATAATATTTTTGGAAGAAAGAAAGGAAAACAAGAAGACAACATGGCTCTCATATTGTCTGTTTCATCAATTACTGGATGACAATAGAAATTTTCATTATCCCCATACTCTAACCATTAATCAAACTAACAAAACAAATTAACAGAATACAAACTAAAGCAAACTTAAAGCTTTAAACAGGCTGAAAATTCCAACAACATTGCAAGAGTAAACAATCCAACTTTATTTATGCTTAAATGTTTAAGGAAATTAATATTTCATTCAAGACAACTCAATCAAAGCAATAAAAAAAGTTCAAAAAAATATCTAGCAAAGGGATAAACAGCCTAAGAAACAAAGCAGCTTACCGTTTCTAGCTCAGCTCAGCAAAAACTAGCAATTAATGAACTCAAAATTCTGTTCCAACCTCTGAAACCCAGCCAAGAAGAAACCCCAAAACCAGAGAAAGCCCAAAGTTTCTTAAGAAAAAATTGTTTTCAACCATTTGTTCCTTTCTTTCTACTCTTTTTTCTGTGCCCTAATAATTGGCAAGAAGGTCTTTTTATAGAAGAAATTTAGGGCAACAAAAATCAGATTTGTATAATCTAAAAGTATCCCTTAACTTTTAATTTTATCAACTTAACACCCCTCTGCCCCAGAATGATCCTTGTCAGCCTTTCTAGAAGCTTCCTATTAGCTTGCTCAAATTTTATCCAATTCCCAAACCCAGCAGCCCTGTATTTACCCCTCATTTATTAGTTTTTCATTGTCTTATAGGTTTATAACCTAGTGGTGCTGGACCTAGCCATTTAAAACTTTAAGCCCAGTAATTACTTGGGATTTTGTACCAAGTCTGAGTTCCAACCCCAAAACCAAACAACCTTGTGCAGAAATTAAAACAACATTCGATTAAACAAAAACTAATGATGTATCTTTTAAGAAAACTATATATATTAAGAAGATAATTAAACCTAATTAACAAGCTATTAGTCACTGATTAGTCAATTATGCCCTAAAATAATATAATTAATCCTTAGCCAAAAAAAGAAGAAATTTCCACAGATGATGTGAAGCAAAGGGAAGAGAAGTATACCGGTGGAATCAAAAGCCTCAACAAACTAGAAAAGGCAGTAGCGGATCCACTTGAGACTCTGATGAACACAAAACTCGGCCAATGGTGGAAATTGTTTATGAATATTAGCCGGACTTTCGTCCATGGTCAATGCTTCATGCAGCAATTTCCACCATATGCCCTAGAAAAAGCGAGACAGAGATTTGAAGAATTTGAATCGTTTAAAGCCATTTGCCCGAAATCCGGCTCGACCTATGAGATAGGGTATTCTTAACATTCAAACGGACTCCCTTTGCTGAAAAACTAAGGAATTCATGTAGGTTTTAACACGGATTGAGGATTTAATCCAAAAAATTTGGGCAAAAAGAAAAAAGTTTTAATTTTAATTTTTGGATCTACAATTCGGAGAAACAGAGTGATCTTTTGAAGAAACTAATGGCAGGATATGGACGAGGAGATGATAGAGATTGGATGGTCCATATTTGGAGGCTTTTGGAGGTGCTCCGCCGCCATGAGACCATTTTCAGGCGGCGAAGGGATGGCAGAGGTGGGTGGCTAATTCATAGGAAAGGGGACTTAGGTTTTAGGTTAATAAGGCAAATAGGGATTAATGAGAACATGGGAGGGGTTTGGTCGTTTAATGGGTTAGAGTAGTTGGAACGACGTAGTTTTGCCCTGCAACTACGTTGTTTTAGAGTGAAGGGGGCTGACCGGGTATGACTTTTTAAGCCTGGGATTGGGAAAAATTTTTAGGCTGATTTGGGTATTTTAAAACATCCCAAAATTCAATTAAACCCCCCAGCCCCCCCCCCCCCCTTTTCTTTAACTAACCGAGGCTTTCTTTTTCTTTTTTTTTCTTTAATTAAAAATCCTAAAAAACTATCTAATTATGTAATTATAAAAATTTCTTTATTCTAAATTAAAAGAAAAAAATTAATAACCTAAAAATTAAAAGGTAAAAATGAGTTTTTTTGTGGTTTTCAATTTTTATAAAACACAGAATTACTGATTAATCCTAAAAATATAAAATAAAGTCTAAATTCAATGCATGGTATTTTTCATGATTTAAATAAAATATGCATAAAATGCAAACAATTAAATAAAATTCTACAAAAATTCCTAAAAATGGCAAATAATTAAGAAAAAAATCTATTTTCTTGGGATTTTATAGGAGTATTTCGTAAAGGGCAAAAATCCACATGCTCACAGGAAGTCAGCCTGCAAAATAGAAGTACAAATTAAAAACCCAGCCATAATAAAGATAGAAGAAATAATAGAAGAAGCAAAATTAGTACCACCGCTGCATTGTGCATGGTATTGTACAACAAGCACTCTCCCGAGAGAGATTGGATTTTATTCCTATCTTTTTTCTGAAGCTAGAGGCTTCAGATAATTAGCAAGTTCCACTGGTCGAGATAGCAGATGGCATCTGATAGAAACCGAGAGGGTGACCCTCCTCTTCCTTTGGGGATCTTCGGAGGGGGCAGAATAATTATGCTCCAAATTCCCATGAACTGGCGACTGGGGAAGAGGGATATCCTCATCTCGGACAATTGCGACTGGAGGAGATGATATAGCAGTTGCTGGTGACAAAGCAAGGTTGGCGAAGAAGGAGATAAAGCTGATGGCATGGCACTGTAGGTTGAGAAGCAACTGCAGCAAATGCAGTGGTGGTTGCTGGTTACTTATCAACCAAAGATGAAAGGGGCCCACTACTCAGTCTCACGATACCGGGCACAGCGACTGGGACTTGAAATTTAGAATTAGCATCTTCCATCATATCGTATACCCTCCAGAGCGACGGGGCATCATCCTCGATTGGCGTAACTAGCTCAACTGATTGAGCATTCTATTGAGCTGATGAAGGTTGTCGTCTTCTATGTAGAGAATCCCCCTCATCACTGGCTCCTCCATCATCGTCAATCACCACGATGTCTATGGCTGGCTCGGGCACTATGCTCATCACCACAACATCCGAAGATGACTCGAGCGCGACACTCTTTGCCATTTTTTTTCCCAGGTCGAGGAGGAACATCTCCTTTTTTCTTGCGTGTTCTCCAGCCGGAGACTCCGAGAAGAAGCACTTGACCAGAAGTAGGCCCAGAGACACCTGTTTGAGTGAAAGCCTCCTGCAGCAGCCTCATCACGTTAGCAGGATCAACCAAAATGCCTCCTCGGGGATGACAACTGAGACCTGGGGTAGACCTAAATTCAACATGAGAGAAAGGTTAATCAAATTTCCTATACAAAAGGTAAATACAAGATGACTTCAACCTACAATGATTTTAGCCTTCCACCCATATTTAAAGTCCAGTTCTGTGATGACCCGGCCCGTCGTCATGTGAGTTACCGCCTTGTTTCCCCTATTTTCTGCTTCCTTATGTTTCATTATAGGAGTCTTGGGTGAATGAGTTGAATTCGATTGGTTTTAAATGGAAATGAGACACTTAGTCTCTTAAAGGAAGGCGTGTTTTGGAAAAGTCAACCGGATGTTGACTATTGAGTTAGAGGGTTCATATGTGATTTCCGGTGATTCAATTAGCTTCAGGGGATGATTTGTGACTTAGGAGGGTGATCATAATTGATTTTGGAGGTCCGGTGTAGAATTTGGCTTGAATTGGCGAAGTTAGTCTTTTGGCGAATTTCAGCTGATAGGTGAGATTTTGATCTGAGGCTCGGAATGGAATTCCGAGAGTTGTTGTAGCTTCGTTAGGTGATTTTGGATGTATGTGCAAAATTTCAGGTCATTCGGAGGTATTTTGGTTGGGTTTTTGATCAAATGCGTGTTTCGCAAGTTTTTAAAGAACTTAGGCTTGAATTCAGTGAGAATTGATGATTTTAGCAGTGTTAGATGTGTTTTGATAATTGGAACAAGTTTGAATAATGTTTTAGGATGTGTTGGTACTTTCAGTTAAGGTCCCAGGGGCCTCGGGTGAGTTTCGGATGGTCAAACGAACCAATTCTAGCTTATAAAAGTTGCAAATTTTCCAGCTGAAGTGTTGCAAGTATTTGCCCATCGCGTTCGCATGAAGTGGGTCGTGAACGCATAGAAGGAATTTGAGGGCCAGGATTTTTGACCTTCGCGTTCGCGTTTGAGGCCTTGCGATCGCGTAAGGTAAGGTGATCAAGTATCGTGTTTGCGTGAAGGTACTCGTGTTCGCGTATAAGGACTGGGGCACAGAGGCGAAATGTTCTTCGCGTTCGCAGTGTAGCTACGCATTCGCGTAGGCTTAGGGGTTCAGACCTTCACGTTCGCATGGGAGTAACCGCATTCGCGAAGGTTATTTTTGGAAGTAGCAAATTTTGTTCATCGCGAACGCGAGAGGTCCCTCGCGTTCGCATAGAAGAAAATAAGTCTGGCAGAAGGATTTTATTAAATATTTCATCCGCAAACCAAGTCTTATTTCCACCATTTTTAGCAACCTTAAGAGCTTTTGGACGGAAATTGAAGGTGATTTCGGCTGGGCGTGATTGGAGGTGAGTTCTATGACCTAAATACATGATTTAATGGTAGAATTAACATAGAAATTTGTGAAAATTCATCAAAAGGGGTAAAGCTAGGGCTTGAAAATTTAGTATTTCAAAGTGGAATTTGAGGGGTCATATGGACTCCGATTTTGGTAATTTTGATATGTATAAACTCGTGGCGAGATAAGGAATCTGGTGATGTTAAATTTATGATTTTTTGAGAAGCAGGCTCGGGGCTCAGGTTTTGCTAATTTTGTGAATTTCGATGTTTTTCGAGTCTTTTTGATTGGGTTATGTTCTCTTAGCCTATTGTAGTGTATTCGTTGTGGTTTTGACCAGATTCGACGTGCGAGGGGGTCGATTTGCGAGGCAAGGGCATAGCGAGCTAGGATTTTGGCCGACTTGAGGTGAGTAATGATAGTAAATGATATCCTGAGGGTTTGAAATCCCGGATTTGCATAACGTAGTGCTATATTGAGGTGAAACATGTGATTAATGACGAGCGCGGGGTTGTTTACTATTGGGGATTGTGACTTGGTCCGTCCCATTTGATATTTTACCGTGTATTTGACTAAGCCGATTTGATTATCATCGTGATTTGGGCTTATTGCCATGTTTTGGGCTTAATGCCGATTATTTGAACCCTTCGGGGGTTGTTATCACTGTTTTGACACGATATTTGAACTCAGTCCTAATGATTATACTGTTTTGCAAACTCAGTCGTTTTAATTGAATTTTGAGATTTACCGATATTTCACTGTTGTTTGGGCTGAGAACTATTATTTTATTGATGCCCGAGGGGCTTATGATGTTTCTGGACCGAGTGGGGCTTTCAGGCCTTGAGCGTGATGTGAGGAGGCTTTCAGGCCTCGCGTGATATGTGAGGAGGCTTTCAGGCCTCGAGTGTATTGTGAGGAGGCTTGCAGACCTCGAGTGTGATGTGAGAAGGCTTTCAGGCCTTATGTTGATATAGCGCTTGGGCCGTAAGGGGCCCCTCCAGAGTCTGCATACCCACAATGAGCGCGGGTACCCATGTGATATGATATTGAGCCCGAGGGGCTGATACTGTTCTGAGGAATAGATACTGGGCCCGAGGGGCAGATTTCTACTCACTATTTACTTGTTGTTTTAGCTGATTTACCGAATTTATTTAAAAATGAGATTTCATTTGATTCTGCACTGTTCTACTATTTTACTGATTTTACTGCCTGATATAGAATTGCTTTGTGCAGTTATGTGATTTCTTATCTTCGGTTATTATTTATTATTATTACTCACTGGGTCGGATTACTCACATTACTCCCTGCACCATGCGTGCAGATTCCGGATTAGCAGATTCCGCACTTAAGCACTGATATCCTTCCCAGATCAGGCAGCGTGATCAAAGCATCGAGGTACCTGTTGGCGTCCGCAGCCCCTTGACTCCCCTATTTTATGCTATTTCAGTTATTCCAGACTTGTATCAGATATTGTGTTTTGTAGACTTATAGTAACTCTGTAGTAGCTCATGACTTGTGACACCCCGGTTTGGGCTGTGTCGGGATGGTTTTCCCTATTGTTATTGCTATTTCCGCACTCTTTGCTATATTACGCATTGTTAGAACTATTAATGTTAATTAAATACTTTAAAAGAGGTGTTGCATTGTTCTGGCTGGCCTTGTCTTCACGGGAGGCGCCATCACGACGGGGTTTGGGAATTGGGTCGTGACAAGTTGGTATCAGAGCCTAGGTTACTAGGTCTCGCAAGTCATGAGCCGATTTAGTAGAGTCTCGCGGATCGGTATGGAGACGTCCATACTTATCCTCGGGAGGCTGCAGAACCTTTTAGGAAAACTTTACATTTTTGAAATTCTATCGTGCGAACTTGTTGATCCGAGTACTAAACTTCTCTTTGTTCTATTCTCTCACAGATGGTAAGGACACGAGCTATCGGACGTGACGTACGACCACCAGTACCACCCACTGAGGCCACCAGAGGTTGTGGACGCGGTCGTGGTCGTAGAAGAGGTAGAGCAGCAGGGGCAGCACCTGTGGATCCTCTAGTTGCCCCAGCTCAGGACCAACCTCTAGGAGTACCAGTTCAGGCACCAGTTGTGCCCATTGTGATTCCGGGTCTTCAGGAGACATTGGCCCAGCTATTGACAGTTTGCACGGGCCTGGCTCAAGTGGTTTTAGCCACCACAGAAGTAGCAGCTACTTCACAGGCCGGGGGAGGCAATCAGACCCTCGCTGCTCGCACACCTGAGCAGGTAGTGCAGGGATTACAGACTCTAGAGACACCTCCAGCTGAGCCAGTTGCTCCAGCACAGGAGTTCAGGGTTCTAGTTATGCCCGAGGACGAGCAGCGCCGCCTCAAGAGGTTTGGTAGACTCCAGCCTCCTACATTTAGTGGAGCTGAGGGCGAGGATGCCCAGGGTTTTCTTGACAGGTGTCAGCGTATGCTCCGTACAGTGGGGATCCTTGAGTCCACCAGTATGGCTTTTACTACTTTTCAGTTAACTGGAGCTGCCTTCACTTGGTGGGAGGCGTATGAGCGGTGTAGGCCGGCCGGTGCAGGACCTTTAACTTGGCAGGATTTCTCCAATTTCTTCTTGGAGAAGTATGTACCGCAGTCCCGTAGAGAGGAGATGCGCAGGTAGTTTGAGTGGTTACGACAAGGAGATATGACTGTGTCTCAATAGGAGGCGAGGTATTCTGAGTTGGCTCGTCATGCCTCATGGATGGTTCTGACAGATCGCGAGAGGATCAAAAGGTTTGTGGATGGTCTTAACTATTATCTCCGTATTCTGATGACCAGAGAGAGAGTATTGGGTATTTCATTTGAGGAGGTGGTTGATATTGCCCGGGAGATCGAGACGGCTCGCCGGCAGGATAGAGAGGAGAGGGAGGCCAAGAGGCCTCAAGGTTCTAGTAATTACAGTGGTGCTCCTTCGAGGGTCCAGTTCCAGCAGGGTCGGGGTCCTTCCTTCAGGCTCGCTCAGTCAGCCCGTATTGAGTATCGTAGGGCATCTTCAGGTCGTGGTTATCATGGTTCTCAGCAGAGTTAGCCTAGCGCTCTTCTAGCATAGAGTTCATCTCGAGCCCCATCTGCTCAGGGTTCTTCTAGGCCGAGTGCATCAGCTAGTCACTCTGGCGTGAGGGGTTCCCTTCAGTCTTATTCTCTAGTACTCGGGAGTTGTTATGAGTGCGGAGAGTTTGGGCATTTGTGGAGGCAGTGTCCTCTGCTAGCTTATCTCAGCAGAGGGGTCAGCCCTCATCTTCTGGTTTAGTTTCTTCAGCACCCGCCCCGCTAGCTAGGGGTGAGGGTCAGGTAGTTAGGGGTCGCCCCAGAGGCGCAGGTCGATCGGGCGGTGGTTAGACTCGCTTTTATGCTCTTCAGGGGAGGACAGATGCCATTGCTTCAGATGCCGTCATTACAGGTATTACTTCAGTCTGCCACAGGGATGCCTCAGTCTTATTTGATCTTGGTTCCACCTATTCATATGTGTCCTCATATTTTGCTCATTATTTGGGTACAACCCGAGGTTGTCTTGATTTACCTATTCATGTATCTACCCTGGTGGGCGATACTATTGCTGTAGACCATGTGAATCGGTCAAGTTTGGTGACTATTAGGGGTCTGGAGACACGAGTTGATCTATTGCTATTGAGCATAGTTGATTTTGATGTTATTTTGGGCATGGACTAGCTATCTCTGTGTCATGCTATTCTGGACTGTCATGCTAAGACAGTCCTTTGGCTATACTGGGTGTACCGAGGATCGAGTGGCATGGCGTGACTAACTTTGTTCCTAGTAGGGTGATCTCATTCCTAAAGGCCCAGTGGTTGGGAAGGGTTTTCTTTCATCTTTGACATTCGTGAGGGATGTTGGACCCGAGACTCCTAGCATTGATTCTGTTCTAGTTGTGATGGAGTTTCCCGATGTATTTCCTGCTGACCTGCCGAGCATGCCACCGGATAGGGATATTGATTTTGGTATTGACCTAGTGCTGGGCTCTTAGCCCATTTCCATTTTGCCATATCGTATGGCACCGGCAGAGTTGAAAGAATTGAAGGATTAGCTTCAGGAACTCCTAGATAAGTGGTTCATTTGGCCTAGTATGTCACCGTGGGGTGCACCGGTTCTATTTGTGAAGAAGAAGGATGGCACCATGAGAATGTGCATTGACTACAGGCAATTGAACAAAGTAACGATGAAGAATAAGTATCCTCTGCCTTGCATTGATGATTTATTTGACAAGCTTCGGGGAGCGAGGGTGTTCTCCAAGATTGACCTCCGTTTGGGCTATCATCGGTTGAAGATCAGGGATTCAGATATTATGAAGACTGTTTTCAGGACGAGATATGGGCACTAGAGTTTCTTGTCATGTCTTTCGGGCTGACTAATTCCCCAGCAACGTTCATGCATTTGATGAATAGTGTATTTTGGCCGTATCTGGATTTATTCATTATTGTTTTTATTGATGATATTC
This sequence comes from Nicotiana glauca, assembly GCA_026770625.1. Classification (NCBI taxonomy): domain Eukaryota; kingdom Viridiplantae; phylum Streptophyta; class Magnoliopsida; order Solanales; family Solanaceae; genus Nicotiana; species Nicotiana glauca. Next base: position 6,158 of record MU752148.1, on the reverse strand, counting down.
TGGTGTACTCGCGTAGCCAGGAGGAGCACGCACAACATTTGCGAGTTGTACTACAGAGATTGAGGGAGGAGAAGCTTTATGCAAAGTTCTCCAAGTGTAAGTTTTGGCTCAGCTCAGTAACTTTCTTGGGGTACGTGGTGTCCAGCGAGGGTATTCAGGTCGACCCGAAGAAGATAGAGGCGGTTCAGAGTTGGCCTAGACCTACCTCAGCCACAGAGATTCGTAGTTTCCTTGGGTTGGTAGGTTATTATCGTCGGTTTGTTTAGAGATTTTCCTCTATTGCATCGCCCTTGACCAAGTTGACTCAAAAGGGTGCTCCATTTGTATGGTCGGACGAGTGCGAGGAGAGCTTTCAGAAGCTCAAGACAGCTTTGACCACGGCTCCAGTGTTGGTGTTGCCATCAGCTTTAGGTTCTTACACTGTATATTGTGATGCTTTGAGAGTTGGGATCGGATGTGTATTGATGCAGAAGGGTAGAGTTATTGCTTATGCTTCTCGTCAGTTGAAGCCCTATGAGAGGAACTACACTGTACATGTTTTGGAGTTGGCTGCTATAGTTCATGCTTTGAAGATTTGGAGGCACTACTTGTATGGCGTATCTTGCAAGGTATTCACCGATCATCGTAGTCTTCAGCATTTGTTCAAGCAGAAGGACCTCAATTTGAGGCAGTGGAGGTGGATAGAGTTGCTTAAGGACTATGATATTACCATTCTGTATCACCCGGGGAAGGCCAATGTAGTGGCTGATGCTTTGAGCCTAAAGGCAGTTAGTATAGGGAGCTTGGCATACATTCCAGTTGGGGAGAGGCCCTTTGCCGTTGATGTTCAGACTTTGGCCAATCGGTTGGTGAGACTAGATATTTTGGAGCCCAGTTGGATATTGGCTTGTGTGGTTTCTCAGTCTTCCTTATATGATCACATCAGAGAGCGCCAGTATGATGACCCACATTTGCTTGTCCTTAAGGACAGGGTCTAGCATGATGATGCCAGAGACGTGACCATTGGTGAGGATGGTGTGTTGTGGATGCAGGGCCGGATCTGTGTGCCCAATGTGGATAGGCTTCGGGAGTTGATATTAGAGGAGGCCCATAGCTCACGGTATTCCATTCATTCGGGTGCCGCGAAGATGTATCAGGACTTGAGGCAGCATTATTGGTGGAGAAGGATGAAGAAGGACATTGTAGGATTTATGGCTCGGTGTCTCAACTATCAGCAGGTGAAATATGAGCATCAGAGGTCGGGTGGTGTACTTCAGCGGATGATTATTCCAGAGTGGTAGTGGGAGAGGATTACTATGGATTTTGTGAGTGGTCTCCTTTGGACTTTGAAGAAGTTCGATTCGATTTGGGTGATTGTGGACCGGCTGACCAAGTCCACGCACTTCATTCCGGTATGTACTACCTATTCTTCGGAGCGGCTGGCAAGGATCTACATCCGGGAGATTTTTCGATTGTATGGGGTTCCAGTGTCTATTATCTCATATAGAGGTACTCAGTTCTGGAGGACATTTCAGCGGGAGTTGGGTACGCAGGTAGAGTTGAGCACAACATTTCATCCTCATACGGACGGGCATTTCGAGCGTACTATTTAGATATTGGAGGACATGTTGCGTGCCAGTGTTATTGATTTTGGAGGTTCATGTGATAAGTTTTTGTCGCTTGCCGAGTTTGCCTACAACAATAGTTATCAGCCGAGCATTCAGATGGCTTCGTATGAGGCGTTGTATGGGAGGCGGTGTAGATCTCCGGTTGGATAGTTCGAGCCCGGCGAGGCTAGGTTATTAGGGACAGAGATAGTTCAGGATGCCTTAGAGAAGGTGAAGCTGATTCAGGAGAGGCTCCGTACAGCACAGTCGCATCAGAAGAGTTATGCGGACCGAAAGGTTCGGGATGTGTCTTATATGGTTGGTGATAAGGTCTTGCTGAAGTTTTTGCCCATGAAGAGTGTTATGCGGTTTGGGAAGAAAGGGAAGCTAAGTCCGCGATATATTGGACCTTTTGAGGTACTTAGGAGGATTGGGGAGGAGTTTTATGAGCATGCCTTGCCACCCAGCTTGTCGGGCGTGCATCCGGTATTTCATGTATCTATGCTCCGGAAGTATGTTGGGGACCCGTCTCATGTATTAGATTTCAGCACTGTTCAGTTGGATGATGATTTGACCTATGATGTGGAGCCAGTGGCTATTTTGGATCGTCAGGTTCGAAAGTTGAGATCAAAGGATATAGCTTCGGTAAAGGTACAGTGGAGAGGCCGGCCCATGGAGGAGGCTACTTAGGAGACCGAGCAGGAGATATGGAGCAGATATCCTCACCTGTTAGAGGCTCCAGGTATGTTTCTTGGCCCGCTCGAGTACGAGCATTTGTTTTAGTTGGGGAGGATATGATGACCCGGCCCATCGTTACGTTAGTTACCACCCCGTTTTCCCCATTTTCTGCTTCCTTATGTTTCATTATAGGAGTCTTGGGTGAATGAGTTGAATTGGATTGGTTTTAGATGGAAATGAGACACTTAGTCTCTTAAAGGAAGACTTGTTTTGGAAAAGTCAACCGGATGCTGACTATTGAGTTAGAGGGTTTGGATGTGATTTCCGGTGATTCGATTAGCTTCAGGGGATGATTTTTGATTAGGAGGCTGATCGGAATTAATTTTGGAGGCTCGGTGTAGAATTTGGCTTGAAATGGTGAAGTTAGTATCTTGGTGAATTCCGATTGATAGGTGAGATTTTGATCCGAGAGTGGGAATGAAATTCCGAGAATTTTTGTAGCTTCGTTAGTTGATTTTGGATGTGTGTGAAAAATTTCAGGTCATTCGAAGGTGTTTTGGTTGGGTTTTTGATCAAATGCATATTTCGGAAGTGTTTGAAGAGCTTAGGCTTGAATTCGGTGAGAATTGATGATTTTAGCGTTGTTAGATGTGTTTTGATGATTGGAACAAGTTTGAATGATATTTTAGGATGTGTTGGTGCTTTCAGTTGAGGTCCTGGGGGGCTCGGGTGAGTTTTGGATGGTCAAACAGACCAATTCTAGCTTGTAAAAGTTGCAAATTTTCCAGCTGAAGTGTTGCAGGTATTTTCCCATCGCGTTCACATGAAGTGGGTCGTAAACGCGTAGAAGGAATTTGAGGGCCAAGATTTTTTACCTTCGCATTTGCGTCTGAGGCCTCGCGATCGCGTAAGGTAAGGTGATCAAGTATCGCGTTCGTGTGAAGGTACTAACGTTCGCGTATAAGGATTGGGGTCCAGAGGCGAAATGTTCTTCGCGTTCGTAGTGTAGCTACATGTTCGCGTAGGCTTAGGGGTTCAGACCTTCGCGTTCGCGTGGGAGTAACCGCGTTCGCGAACGGTATTTTTGGAAGTAGCAGATTTTGTTCATCGTGAACGCGAGAGGTCCCTCGTGTTCGCATAGAAGAAAATAAGTCTGGCAGAAGGGTTTTATTAAACATTTCATCGCACCTGAGCACTGACATCCTTCCTGATCAGGCAGCGAGATCAGAGTATCGAGGTAGCTGTTGGCGTCCGCAGCCCCTTGACTCCCCTATTTTATGCTATTTCAGTTATTCCATACTTGTATCAGATATTTTATTTTGTAGACTTATAGTAACTCTGTAGTAGCTCATGACTTGTGACACTCCAGTTTGGGCTATGTCGGGATGGTTTTTCCCGTTGTTATTGCTATTTCCGCACTCTTTGCTATATTACGCATGTGTTAGAACTATTAATGTTAATTAAATGCTTTAAAAGAGGTGTTGCATTGTTCTGGCTGGCCTTGTCTTCACGAGAGGCGCTATCATGACCGGGTTTAGAAATTGGGTCGTGACAAGTTCTTTCCACGTGCGGGTCTCGGGCGTGTTGACATCCAAAATTTTCTGGACCCATTAGTCCAAGCCTTCAACCCTAGGTGGTATCCATCGAGTTGCTAAAATAAGTAAAAGAAGAAGGGTCAGCAACAACAAGGGATGATCTTTAACTAGAAGAAAAGACAAACGGTGAACTTACGAGTACAGTTACATAATTCAGGAAAAGATGGAATCGTGGCCAGAATGATATCCCTAGTGGCAACTGCAACGAGCCGTTCTATCTACCCACGGTCATTGTCATCATCCATGCTGGTTAGCAAAGCATGGTGGCTAAGTTTGCTGAAATTTATCATTTCCTCGCAGAAAATCTTGGGGGAATAAAGTTTCATTAATCGAGCCACGGATAGCTCCTCTTCCGTCTCCTAACATAGACGCCAAAGACAAGCAAATGTCCTCCACACATAAGGACTTACTTGTGCCAGACATATCTGGTAACAGATGCAAAACTCTATAATAACGGAGTCAAGCTCCCCGCTAAGGTTATCCGGTCCACCAGGTCAGGAGCGATGATGTTTAAACCATGGAAATGGCAGTCTTCCCTCAAAGCAGAAATGAAGGACGGATAGAAGAAGGATACATACCAATATTCAACATGCGAGGGTTAGCGGAAAGATACTTCTCTTTGAAGTCCTTAGCTATAACAAAATTCTTCGAAATAATGATGCTCACCGTAGGAGGAGGAGTATCATCAGCTTTACCTTTGTTCTTTGAGGAACTGAGATTTCTAGAAGAAGAGGCCATTGTTATCAGAAGGGAGAAAAGGGTTTTTTCTGAAGAAAAAGAGTAGAGAAATTTGAAGACAAGTACGAGTTAAGTAAAGAGAGTTTGAGGAAGTTTGGAAGGTTATGAAGTGTAAAGGGAGAGATGTGGTGCTAATTACCTTGATAACCGACAAAAGTGGTGCTAAATCATGGTATGACGTGTGTTCGGTTTTATTGAATACGAAGAGACGTGTGTCTAATCAACCGTCAGGAACTTTTCAAAGGGGGTCATGGAATTTCCCGCCAAAAAAGGTTCTCTACCAACTTACCGGTGACATAAGGTTATGCCACCGAAAAGCAGGGAGACTATCTATATAGGGTAAAATATATTCATATTAAATTACCGCTCGAGAAAGCGATGCGTGGAGCCAAAGATAGAAGACAATCGGGTCTGAAGGCCACGATCTCTTTTGTTATCGGAGAGAATGGTATTCATAAAGGCGAAGTAAATGCCTGTCACCCAGTAGCATTTAATGGAGAATATTCTACAGCATTAAGTATATGGTCCGTTACAGAGAATATGACATTCACCGCCTAACGTTATACATTCTTCAATGGCCCTCATAATTATCATTAAAGAGGGGTATGATCTTAAGACCTTATTATCTAGATGCAACTATAAATAGTGAGCTCTACAATCATTGTAAGGTACATGATATTTCTGACAAGCATACACTATACTCGGTTCAAAAACTCAATAAAATTTTACCTTCTTGCTTATTTATATTGTTATACTGCCTCCGGAAGCTCTGCTCACGTAACTAAGATTTTTGTTATTTTATCCCAATTTCAAGGCTAAGTCTTACATTTTTGTTTAACTATTCCTAGGATACGTGCGATGTGCGTGTACCTTGTATCAATAAAAATAAGTTTTTAAAAGTAACATAAAATATATTCAAAAGGCATATTTGCATAATAAATGTAAAATATATTTAAAAAAATATGAGCTCCTCAAAATTATAAATCTTAATAATGTTTGAGTTTGGTTTGATCTAGCCATTCTTTCATTTGTTCCATTACTTGTTTTATTGTGCAAAAACGTTACGTATAACATTAAATATAATGTATGACTAAAAGGTAATGATGTAGTTTGACTTTCTATGAGCAATTCTGACTTTTCACTTGGATCGTTTTACTTTTATAATAGTATAATAGATAGTATAATAGAGTACTAAATAGCTGCATTATAAAATCAAAGAATATAATCAATCAAGATTTCTGGCAACAAAATCTCAGAAATTCTTGGTAGTAAGCCATAAAACTAAGAATATAATGTATCTCAAGTGATACTCTCTATAAAGGTACTTAGTACGTAAATTTTTTGAAATCTTACTGGTAAGGAAAATATTTGAGGTTATTAATTGGAGAGAAAGAGTATGCATGATGTGAGCACGTAATTTTTGCCCCAAGCAAATTATTCCAAAAATATATGCAAAAATAATTTTTGTTTGGAAACTTGTTGAAACTTGTGTGGAAATACCAGGATTTGTTTTTATTTTTGGAAAATAAAGCAAAGAAAATCAAAACAAAATATCATTTTT
>MU752141.1:151371-184870 GCA_026770625.1 Nicotiana glauca | reverse complement strand
TCGAATCCTCTCCAAATCGCCCAAAATCGCCTCTTCCCGAAGTCTAAAATGTTTTCTTAACTTCTGAAATTCGCGAATACTGTTTCATTAAAACCCCTCAGCAAATTTTCGCTTCTGCAGTCCCGTAACCGCTTATGCGGGACCGCTTCTGCGTCCATATGACCGCTTATGCGGTTTTCATTAAATCCTAAGCCTCCTGCGTTTGCGCCCAACCATCCGCTTCTACGGCCTTTTTTTCGCCTATGCGGACCCGCTGAAGCGATACCCCGTCCGCTTTTGCGGAATTACCCCGGTCTCTCATGGACCACTTATGCGATCTCTTAGCCGCATCTAACGAATCTACTTCAACTCTCGGAATTCCTTTCCGACCCTTGGATCAAAATCTCACCTATCAATCGAAATTCGCCAAAATTCAAACTTCGCCAATTCAAGCCTAAATCTACACCGGACCTCCAAATTCGATTCCGATCACACTCCTAAGTCACAAATCATCCCCCAAAGCTAACCGAACCACCGGAATTCACATCCGAGCCCTCTAACCACATAGTCAACTTCCGGTTGACGTTTCTAAAACAAACTTTCTTCTTAGAGGCTAAGTACCCCATTCCCAATTAAAACCAATTCAATTCTATCCGATCAACTAAAATACTGACATTGAAACATAGAGCAACATAATATGGGGGAAACAGGGAGGTAACTCACGTGACAACGGGCCAGGTCATCACATGTAATTTGGTCATTTCTCACTTACATTAAAAGAGTCGATTCTATACTCCATTAGTAGACAAATATTTTGTATTTGTACATATGAACAGAGATTGAGAAAAACAATTTGAGTTCCTCTTTTCTCTTCTCCACTCCTGCTCAATTCACATCTCAATTCTTATCAATGGATGAAATCATAGATTCCATCATGGTATCAAAGCGACCGATTTTGGATTAGAGCAGAGGATTTCGAGATTTATTAGGAAACCATAGTTGAACTTCAAACTCTAGGGTTTCAACAACTATGGGAGAATCAGTTGGAAATATTCAAATTGATCACAATCACCCACTTTTCTTACAGGTTAGAGACGTTCATAATATAGCGTTGGTTGATATCAAGCTTACAATCCCAAAAAATTATGCTCTATGGAGCCGCTCGATGCGTCAAGTGCTGCTAGTAAAAAACAAGCTAGGGTTTATTGACGGAACCTGCTTGAAGAGCTCCTACAAAGGAGATTTGACAAACCAGTGGGAATGATGCAACGCCGTGGTGCTCTCATGGATAGGGCGTACAGTCACCGCTAAATTTCAACCTAATATCATCTACGCTTCAAATGCGAGAAAGGTATGGAACAACTTCAATGAGCGGTTTGAGAAATCAAATCTCACCAGAGTTTATCACTTCTGGACATCAATTGGAGCTTTGAAGCAAGGTACTAACTCTGTAACTCAATATTACTCAAAATTGAAGGATTTATGGGACGAGATGGATTTTATGATACCTACTTTAGGCTCTGATTGTGAAGATAATAAACCTTTCATCGAACAATTTAGAAACCTGCACTTACTACAAGTTTTGGTCGGCCTAAATGAATCATACAGTCATGTTCGAAGTGATGTGTTACTTAGAAGTCCTACACTAACTGTGAATCAAGCATATGCTCTAGCTATACATGAAGAGAGTCAACGTACAATGGGGATGGACAACACTGATTGAGAACCCTTAACCATGCTAGCTCGTAGAGGGCAAGGTTTCAAACTTAAGAAGCCAGGGTTGATTTGTGAACACTGTTGGTTTAAGGGACACTTGAAGGAAAATTGTTATAGGATCATAGGATTTCCTTCTGATTTTAAAAGTAAGAAGAACCTCAAGGAGTAGGAGGCAGGTCTTATGCCAACGTTTCTATTGGTGAGGCAGAATGTTCCAATAACAAGCAATCACAAGGGAACTTTCTCACAGAAGAGCAATATAAGAAATTGATGAACCTCCTCAACAAATCTCAATCAAATGACCGTCACTCATTGATGGAAGGTATAACTTCCATATTGACAAAAACATCCAATTGTGATTGGATAATAGATACTGGGGCATCTCACCATATGACCTCACATAAGGAGCTTTTAAATGACATAAAGACCATTCAGAGACAACAAAATGGAGGAGTACAAGCACCGACTAGAAATAAGTGTTCAGTGACATAGAGGAAATGTAACTATTTTAGAGAACCAGACTCCTAAGAATGTGTTACATGTTCCAGATTTTAATTTCAATTTGCTCATAGTATCAAAGTTGACTAGGGAACTATGCTGTTATGCTACATTTTTTCCTAACTTCTCCATATTTTAGGGTCTTTACAATGGCAAGGTGATGGGGATTGGTAAGGAAAATTGTGGACTATATTTGTTGCAAAATAAAATAAGATCCTCATCAACTTTTGTCACAAAGGAGATTGAAGACTCAACCGTATGGCATATGAGATTGGGACACCCTTCAATAACTGCAATGCAACACGTTCCTTCCGTAAAGAACATGGTAGACAATAAGGTTCAACATTTTTGTGAAATATGTCAATTAGCTAAACAAAGCAGAGTTAAGTTTCCCATTAATGGCGATAAAACTGAACATGTTTTTCAGCTTATACATGTCGATGTCTGGGGACCTCATATGTAGAAAGCATTATTTTATAACGGTTGTAGATGTATTTAGTAGATATACTTGGATATGTTTGTTACAGTCTAAATTGATTCTATTGTAAAGAATCAATTTGGTGTATGTGTTAAAGTGCTAAGATATGATAATGGGACATAGTTTTTTAACTCTAGTTGCAGGGAAATTATGGCTTCTTTTAGGGGTTGTGCATCAAAGCAGCTATCCATACATCCCCCAACAGAATGGGGTGGTGGAGAGGAAGCATAGACGTATTCTTGAAGTTTCTAGGGCACTACAGTTCCAAATCTCAATTCCAAATAGATTTTGGGGAGATTGTGTAAAAACAACAATATAACTTATTAACAAATGGCCTACCTCTATTCTAGGAGGAAATCTCCTTTTGAAATGTTGTACAAGAAGCCACCAAAAATTGAACACCTTAGGGTATTTAGTTGTTTATGCTTCACCAGCAACTTGCCAAAAGGGGATAAGTTTGACAAAAGAGCAAGAAAGGCTGTTCTGATTAGATATTGAGAGACAGAAAAGGGGTATAGATTATATGACTTGGAGGTTGAAAAGTTTCTTGTTAGTAGAGATGTGACATTCAAAGAGCAGTTGTTCCCTTTCAAAGGATTACAATCAGATCTGGAGGATATCTGTCACGACCCAAAATCCACTAAGGGTCGTGGTAGTGTCGGACACCGCTGTCAGGCAAGCTAACCAACAATGCATAATTAAATTCCAATTTTAGTGTTTGCAAAAATCATTTTTCTTATACATTAAATAATAAATAATGAAATTTTACAGAAATGAATATAAAGTCGACAAAAGACATAATACTGGATAATCTAAAAATCCTCCCAGAACCCGGTGTCACAAGTGCATGAGCAATTTCTAAGAAAAACCGAATAAAGTACAACGACTATCCGAAATACAATTGGACAGGAAATAAACAGAATCCCGAGAGAGACTATACTAGCTGCGGGTCGCCTCGAGGAAATACAGCTCACCTAGTCTCCATGTCGACCATGCCGCTATGCCACTAAGCCTCTAGAGGAGCATATGCCTGTGCAACAAAAATGCACAGAAGTGTAGTATGAGTACGAAAACAACGTGTACTCAGCAAGTATCCCGTCTAATCTTGAATAGGTAGAGACGAGAGGTCGACTTCAATACTTGCTAGAGGTAAAATAATAATATACTAAAAATGTGAGGAAATCATGGATTTATATAGCAGTTCTAACTCACAAAGCCGCAAAACAGGTAAACAACTTTAACAAATAATAAAGGATTTTCAAGATTTACTTTTCATCATCTTAACAATTTATATCAAGCCATGAAAGGCAATATCAACATTTAAAGTTCTCAGGCAACAATATATACCATGCGCAAATCATGCCGAGGTCGACGGCCCGCTCCAACATAAATATAAACTGTGCACTGTCAAGGGCCGAACGACTCGAATCATAGATGCATCTATTACCCCGCTCGCGAACTATCCTGCGACGCGGTCAACATAAAGTAAACAAACACCCTGCTCGCGAATCATACATGCGACACAGGTACACGTAGAGATACATGATCAAACAGTCAATAAGGAATTTATCGGGGAATATTTATCCAAATAAATCCAATTCTCCTTTAACAATTTAAGAAAATGAAATTTATTCTTTTCAGAAATTTGTTGACTAGTTCAATATGATTTAAGCAATTCAGGCTGTTAATAAGTTTACAATTAATCCAAGTATAGCATGCTTTTGGGTCCTAGACTACCCGGACAATAGCATAATAGTAGCTACGCATGGACTCTCGTCACCTTCTGAGTACGTAGCGCACCAAAAATAGGAGCACATAATCAATTAACTCACCTATGGGGACAATTTTCTCTTACAAGGTTAGAAAGGAGACTCACCTCGCTCCGAAGCCTATATTCCCATTCAAGAATGCGCTCAAACCTCCAAATTTGGAGCCGAACGACCCAAATATTCAAATAGGGTAAGAACTAGTCAATACATGCTTAAAAGTTCATATTCTAATTATTAAATAGATTTTCCAATCCTAAATGCAAGCTCTTAAAATTCATCCTCGGGCCCACGTGCCCGGATTCCGAAATTTTTTGAAGAATATTGTTACCCATAACCTAAGGATCAAGAATATATGATTTTTACTCCATTTCCTAACAATTTTCATGGTTAAATCTTGTTTTTACCAAATTCTAGGTTTTTCATCTAAAACCCTTAATTTTTCCTAATTTTCACATTTTAATATACCCATAATCTATGTATTTAACTTATGATGTGTAGAATTTACTTACCTCTTTGATGATGATGGAATCCCTCCTCAAATGCTCTAAAAAATTGCCTAAGGTCAAGTGGGAAATAGGCTAAGTCTCGTAATAAAAAACCACAACTCCAGACGTAGAAGTCGCATTTGCGACTCCCCAGCTCGCAATTGCGATGTCGCATTTGCGACAAAAGCTCCGCAAATGCGAAGCCCGGCCTTCCCTGACAAAGTTGCATTTGCGATAGAATTCCTCGCAAATGCGAAGAGGACAGCATCACAAAAGCAATGGCCCCTTCGCGAATGCGATTCACCACTCAGCAACCCAGGTTTGCAAATTTGAGAAGGGACTCGAAAATGCGAATTTGCATTTGCGACCAACGCATCGCAAATGCAATCCTCCACACAACAGCCTAGGATCGCAAATGCGAGAAGGGACTCGCAAATGCAAAGTCGCATTTGCGACCAACGCATCGCAAATGCGATCCTCCACGCAGTAGCCCAGGCTCGCAAATGGGAGGTCGCATTTGCGACCCATGCATCACAATTGCGATCATACCAGTACCAGCACCCATATTCCTTAGCAAATCACTCCGAAGCTATCCCGAATCTCGCCCGATGCCCCGGGGCTCCAAACCAAACACCCACACAAGTCCAAAAATATAACATGGACTTGCTCGAAGCCTTAAATCACCTCAAACAACGCTAAAATCATGAATCAAACTCAAATCCAAGCTTTATGGACTTTAGAATTTCAAACTTCTACTCCCGATGTTTAAACCTATCAAATCACGTCCGATTGACTTCAAATTTTGCACACAAGTCATATTCGACATTATGGATCTAGTGAAACTTCCGGAATTGGATTCCAACCCCGATATAAAGAAGTCAACTTCCGGTCAAACTTTCTCAAAAAACTTCAAATTCCTATCTTTAGCCAAATGACTCCAAAATGACCTACGAACCTCCGAATTCACTTCCGGTCGCGCTCCCAACTCCAGAATCAACATGCGGAGCTATTCCCAGACTCGAAATCCCAAACGAACATTGATAATCCTAAAATTCACTTCAACCCAAACTTATAAAATTCCTCCAAAATTCTAACTTCCACAATAGGCGCCAAAACGTTCCCGGGTGTTCCAAAATCCGATCCGGACATACGCCCAAGTTCGAAATCATTATACGAACCTATTGGAACCCTCGAATCCATATTCCGAGGTTGTTTACTCAAAAATCCAATATTAGTTAATTCTTTCAACTTTAAGCTTCCGAAATGAGAATTCTCTTTCCAAATCAACTCTGAACTTCCCGAAACTTAATTCCGACCACGCGTACAAGTCATAATACCTGAAATGAAGCTGTTCATGGCCTCAGACTATTGAACGACGTGCTAGAGCTCAAAACAACCGGTCGGGTCATTACATTCTCTCCCACTTAAACATACGTTCGTCCTCGAACGTGCTGAGAACTACACTGAAGTAGTCTGAAATCACTGTTTAACTTCTCGTGCACCTTGCCGTGCTACCACGACTCAGTTGAGCACATCAGCTCGATCAATTCTAAAGATATCCCCTTTTATCCAAGCAAATAAGCCTTAGAGCCCAATTCCAACATATGAAATTCTATGCCCGACATGTTTCCAACATAAGATCACTATATCAATCATTACACGCTATACCCAAACATGGCTGCATAACTTTGCTGAATTCACACCTAGCATAACTTTACTCAACATACCACAATAACATTTTCTGATCAACTTAGTCGAAATTCCATGACTCTGGTGCTCACCACGCACCTCATGATATGCATAGCTCTTACTATAACTCTTAACAAACTGCCACAATGGAAGAAATGTACAGGAATTCATAATCAACTGCCGAGTCAACCAATCATTGAGTCTATACTTCTGACAAGATACATTACCTCATTCTGAAACAAATAATGATCTTTGCTCCTTAATATATTTCACGTAATTAGATTGCACTGATCCTAAATCCAACAATCTCGTCTTACCCAGTACGAACTGCTCAGGCAACAGGCCACCCCGACATGACCAAAACTCCCATATGGTGCCACAATGTGCCAATATGCTACCAATTAGAATGCGATACAAAAAAGGAAAATGAACTCTGAAAAGGAATTTCAATGACCTCGCTAGCGAATCATACATGCGACACGGGCGCACAGCTAATATGAGCTTCCTCTAGAAAATAGGAAATAGAACAAATAAACAGATATGGGGAATTGTATTGAATATCACACTGTTACAGCGCGCAACCCGATCCGAGCAATCATAACCATGGCAGCGTGCCACCTGATCCACATAACATAGCCATGTCGGCGTGCCACCCGATCCAAATAACATACCCATGGCAACGTGCCACCCGATCCACACATGGAACTCACATAAGGATATGTACATCGAGCTAAATTGCTCTTTATAACAAAACACTGAATATCAGTCATAAACACGCTAAGTGTATAATACCATTACCTAGGGAGACATATACTGTTATAATCCACAAACTCGAGCACAACTAAAGTGTGATACATGATCTGAATCTCAAGAGCCATCCTGCTCATATAACCTCATCTCTGTGCGGAACCTCAACACATAAGAAATTCACCAAGCCGCTTCACAACTCGCACGACGCAATGCATCATTACATGAAATAGCTGACAACGAAATAACAACCTGACTCCCTCCCATATGGAGCGTATTACGGAGATGAACACATCTGGCCTGATATAAGCCCTTGTTTACATTTAAATCAATCCACTGATCTCAAGCCGATTTCTAATTGCACCAACTAGGCGAATAACCTTTCAAAGGTCCATAATAACTCCCCCTTTCTTATAACACCTAAGAACAACCCTCATAACCGGAGCGAACCTCCACAGTCCATGACCCAATAAACAGAGTGCCCTCCGGGCATAAATTCTCAAATTAATGATATTACCACAATCCTCATACTTGGTTTAAGTCTTTAATCAATCAAGTGACTACATGTCACACTTATACAGTCTTCCTGTGGGACACACTCTCACAACCTTCTGAAATGAATAACGGGTCCGCACATCCAAACCACCGGCTGCACTAACGCGGAAAAGCAATCAAGAATAATTAACCAAAATGCAAAGCCTTTTTCACAAAACTACGACCTCAGGTGACGCTGAAGACAATACCAACTTACCTTAAACACCAAAACTCCTTTCCTGCTCATCCGAGATTGTGACATCCTTGTCCACACCGAGATCCTACCTTGATCTTTACTTCAAATTCTATACCACTCACTACACCTGACATGACGATATATGATAGAACATGCTTTTCATCATAGCTTCGAAACCACTATCGGGCTAACACTTCGTCATATAAAAGCTTTTCACTTAACTCACTTTAGGAGAACCATAACAACACTTAGGTGAATTCCCATAACCATAGAACATGAAAATGTCTAAGTAGTGGTCTAAGCCACCATAGCCCTTCTGGGGCCCACCTCCACGTATCAGGTCACAACAGTAGAATACTTTCTGAATACCACTACGGCGACCGACAAGCCTCGCACGCACCGTCACAATTCACTTGCATAACTCGATCACGCTGAAAGAACTACTCACTACCAGCAACACGCTATAACGACTATGTCTAACCAATCCCTCTTCTTCCAATTTATCCTTAATTATCTTAGAAATAATAATAACTCCATCCAGCACATAACACACTCTACCCGCACTCATCCCGAGTGACCCTGAATCACGAGACCATGCTGTCTCAAATCCCACAAATTATTTCGTACCTCCCAATTGCTACATCGCAAGTGAAAACATCATAGAACATTCTGTGCCTCTTCTCATAGGCTTCTATTAAGCTTGATTATTAACCGTGCCTATATGCTCGAAATCATTAGGCATCACACCTTATCTTTTTGAATTCACTAGGACCATTGTTGAGAGCCAATCGCTCTGACTTGGCCCCGAATATAATCAACTCCATGAGTCTTCTATCACATGAATACCCTCTTGGCGAAGAACCCGCATCCATATAAAGCACAATATGGAATCCTTTCCAAATCTGAACAAGAGCCAACTAGGCCAACCATAACACACCTTTGACAATCCCTTTGCTCAAATTACCACTTATGTTCCTTTTCTGTAGCTGAGATAACCCATCAATATGCTAATAGCCAGAAACCTCGCAAGTAGTTAACCATGTAACCCAATTGTAAGGGGTGGGACTCTCCCACTTAGCTTGAATCCACTATTACATAACTTTGAAATTCACCGAGATTCTTTATCTCTTATTGATATGACCTTGCGCCGTCAATCACCCGAATTCTCGGAATCTTTCTGTAAAATCCCTTTTTGTACTCTGAGTCATTGACCACATTCGTATGACCGATCTCCTTGAGGTATAACCATTAGAATTCTTTGCAGAAGCTTTGCCAACCACACGACCGCTAACCTGCTCACAGGGAATAACCCACCTGAGCCCGAGCTCATTCTTTAGTTGCACCAGTCCATTCACCAATCACTAAAGTTCCCAAATTATTCCAAACTCTCCTTAAGGTATGTGGTCATCCCACTGCAAAGCCCATATGAAACTCCGCCACTCTCCCACTTTGGCGTAACTCATCGCCTTAATCAGTAACTCGACCCTTGGTCTCTTATACTCGGCCTTCTAGAAATTTTAGCCACCGCCTGACACTTCCCACATGTCTTTCCTGATCCTTTGATGTTCAGCTACTGCCTTAAATAAAATCTATCTTCATGGCACTTGAACCCACGATTGCCGCTAACTTTACACCTTTCGGAAGATAATCTTTCTCATACCGTCAACATTAGAAACACTGATTCATCCCTGAACTACCGCACCCTGCGATACTTGACAGCCGCACTTTCAATACTATCTCCCAAAAGTTTGCCCCAAAGGCAAATTGTAGAAGGTCATAACACCGGCGAGCTTAGTATATTCATCAAGGACAATGATACCTCATCACAGATGAGAATTCCTCCACGCTTGCAAATACCAAGAATCGTCACTCCATCATCGCAAATCTATACATTCTTAGTCCGATTGCCTTTCCCCAACCGAAAGTAAAATGCTGAATTTCTGATCACGCACTGAGTAAACTTCCCTTCAAGTCATTCACTGCCCGACACGTGGGCAATCATCCGACCATCATACACTACTGCAGAACAATCGTTCATAAGCACCATGGCAACTTGTTACTAGCCTCAAAGCCCTCAGAAGTACCGCTACTAGGCTGAAACAATAAAATATCCTTCTACAAAGCGAGATAATAATCTAATAAGCTATACCGGGAGAAACATCCCGTATCACATTTGGAGTACCATTATGGTTCTTCAATTCTCGATTAATAACAAGCAGTTCGCATCACGTAAGATTGAGTAGGAATGAATTAAAGGCATACGCCTCCAAGGATCAAATCGCACGATAAGGAATTAGGAAGGGAAGTACTCCTAACTGTCCTGCAGCCTCCCGAAGATAAGTACAGACGTCTCCGTACCAATCCGCGAGACTCTACTAGAGTTGCTCATGACTTGTGAGACCCTAGGAATCTAGTGCTCTAATACCATATTGTCATGACCCAAAATCCACTAAGGGTCGTGGTGGCGCTGGACACCGCTGTCAGGCAAGCCAACCAAGAATGCATAATTAAATTCCAATTTTAGTGTTTGCGAAAATCATTTTTCTTATACATTAAATAATAATAATAAAATTTTAAAGAAATGAACATAAAGTCGATAAAAGACTTAATACTGAATAATCCAAAAATCCTCCCAGAACCCGGTGTCACAAGTGCATGAGCAATTTCTAAGAAAAACCGAATAAAGTACAACGGCTGTCCGGAATACAATTCGAAAGGAAATAAATAGAATCCTGAGAGAGACTATACTAGCTGCGGGCCGCCTCGAGGAAATACAGCTCACCTAGTCTCCATGTCGACCATACCGCTATGCCACTAAGCCTCTAGAGGAGCATATGCCTGTGCAACAAAAATGCACAGAAGTGTAGTATGAGTACGAAAACAACGTGTACTCAGCAAGTATCCCGTCTAATCTTGAATAGGTAGAGACTAGAGGTCGACTTTAATACTTGCTAGAGGTAAAATAATAATATACTAAAAATGTGAGGAAATCATGGATTTATATAGCAGTTCTAACTCACAAAGCCGGAAAACAGGTAAACACCTTTAACAAATAATAAAGGATTTTCAAGATTTACTTTTCATCATCTTATGAATTTATATCAAGCCATGAAAGGAAATATCAACATTTAAAGTTCTCAGGCAACAATATATATCATGTGCAAATCATGCCAAGGTCGACGACCCGCTTCAATAGAAAAATAAACTATGTACTGCCGAGGGTCGAACGGCTCGAACCATAGATACATCTATTACCCCGCTCGCGAACTATCCTACGATGCGGTCAACATAAAGTAAACAAACACCCTGCTTGCGAATCATACATGCGATGCAGGTACATGTAGAGATGCATGCTCAAACAGTCAATCAAGAATTTATCGGGGAATATTTATCCAAATGAAGCCAATTCTTCTTTAACAATTTAAGAAAATGAAATTTAATCTTTTTAGAAATTCGTTGACTAGTTCAATATGATTTAAGCAATTCAGGCTGTCAATAAGTTTAGAATTAATCCAAGTATAGCATGCTTTTGGGTCCTAGACTACCCGAACAATAGCATAATAGTAGCTAGCACGGACTCTCGTCACCTCGTGCGTACGTAGTCCCCCAACAAATAGGAGCACATAACCAATTAACTCACCTATGGGGACAATTCCCTCTTACAAGGTTAGAAAGGAGACTCACCTTACTTCAAAGCCTATATTTCGATTTAAGAATGCGCTCAAATCTCCAAATTTGGAGCCGAACGATCCAAAACTATTCAAATAGGGTAAGAACTAGTCAATAAATGCTTAAAAGTTCATAGTCTGATTATTAAACCAATTTTCCAAACCTAAATGCAAGATTCCTAAAATTCATCCCTAGGCCCACGTGCCGAATTTCAGAAATTTTGAAGAATATTGTTACCCATAACCTAAGGATAAAGAATACATAATTTTTACTCCATTCCCTAACAATTTTCGTGGTTAAATCTTGTTTTTACCAAATTCTAGATTTTTCATCTAAAACCCTTGATTTTCTCTAATTTTCACATGTTAATCTACCTATAATCTATGTATTTAACTTATGATGTGTAGAATTTACTTACCTCTTTGATGATGATGGAATCCCTCCTCAAATGCTCTCAAAAATCGCCTAAGGTCAAGTGGGAAATAGGCTAAGTCTCGGAATAAAAAGCCACAGATCCAGACGCAGAATCTCCAACTCGCAATTACGATGTCGCATTTGCGACAAAATCTCTGCAAATGCGAAGCTCGGCCTTCCCTGACAAAGTCGCATGTGCGATAGAATTCCTCACAAATGCGAAGAGGACAGTATCACAAACATGATGGCCTCTTCGCAAATGCGATTCCCCACTCAGCAGCCTAGGTTCGCAAATGCGAGAAAGGACTAGAAAATGCGAAGTCTCATTTGCAACCAACGCATCGCAAATGCGATCCTCCATGTAGCAGCCCAGGCTCGCAAATGCGAAGTTGCATTTGCGACCAACACATCACAAATGCGATCCTCCACGCAGCAGCCCAGGCTCGCAAATGCGAATGGAACCTCGCAAATGCGAGGTCGCATTTGCGACCCATGCATCGCAATTGCGATCATACCAGTACCAGCACCCATATTCCTTAGAAAATCAATCCGAAGCTATCCCGAATCTCACCCGAGCCCCCGGGGCTCCAAACCAAACACCCGCACAAGTCCAAAAATATAAGATGGACTTGCTTGAAGCCTCAAATCACTTCAAACAACGCTAAAATTATGAATCGACCTCTAATCCAAGCTTTATGGACTTTAGAATTTCAAACTTCTACTCCCGATGTTTAAACCTATCAAATCATATCCGATTAACTTCAAATTTTGCACACAAGTCATATTCGACATTACGGACCTATTAAAACTTTTGGAATCGGATTCCGACCCCGATATCAAAAAGTCAACTTCCGGTCAAACTTTCTCAAAAACTTTCAAATTCCTATCTTTAGCCAAATGACTCCAAAATGACCTACGGACCTCCGCATTCACTTCCGATCGCGCTCCCAACTCCAAAATCACCCTATAGAGCTATTCCCAGACTTAGATTCCCAAACGAACATTGATAATCCTGAAATGCACTTCAACCCAAACTTATAAAATTCCTCCAAAATGCTAACTTCCACAATAGGCGCCATTCCAAAACCTGATCCGGACATACGCCCTAGTCCAAAATCATCATACAAACCTGTTGGAACCCTTGAATCTCAATTTCGAGGTCATTTACTCAAAAATCCAATGTTAGTTAATTCTTTCAACTTTAAGCTTTCGAAATGAGAATTCTCTTTCCAAATCAACTCTGAACTTCCCGAAACTTAATTCTGACCACGCGTACAAGTCATAATACCTGAAATGAAGCTGTTCAGGGCCTCAAACTATTGAACAACATGGTAGATCTCAAAACAACCGGTTTGGTCATTACAACATCTTCCCTCATGAGATTCTAATTGACTTTAGTCTTGAACTTTTGCCATCCACTTCATCACCTACATAAGAAGACGCTCCTCCAAAAGATTTACAAGTAGACATTGAGCATGTAGCTAAACATGATAATCAATTATAGAATCTAGAAAACTTAGGCACAAATCCAGTTGAAAGTTCATCGGATTATGCTGACATAGATGCAACAGGAAATTTAGAAGCTTCAAAAGATTTACAAACCTCTGCAGACACTCAACAAACCAATGAGAATGCAAGACAAACTTCTGGGAACACTCAACTGACAAGGAAAACAACAAGATCCTCTAAACCTCCTATTTGGCTAATTGACTATGTCATACACAAAAGGTTAGAAGTAGTTGTATATATCCAATCTCACAAAGCATGTCCTATGCTAATCTCACAACTGGTTACCAAACATATTTGAAGGCATTCTCTGTTTATGTTGAGCATTCTTCTCTAAGGAAGCATGTCAAGGCAGTAGACGAGTGCATGCCATGCAATAAGAAATAGATGCATTGGTGAATAATAACACCTGGGAACTAATTCAATTACCAGCAGGTAAACAGGCAATATGATCCAAGTGGGTCTATAAGATTAAATACAAGGCATGTAAGCACGTGATGTTTGCCCTATATGAGAATTACTCCCAAAAATTCAAAATAAAATAGTTTTGGGTTGTGTGTGAATTTTGTGAATTTTGTGTTATTTTTCTCTTATTGTTCGCATTTGTCCGTGCATGTTTATTTGTTTAAATTGATATAAAATACAGAATATGCCATATTTGCATCTAGGATTCAGTTCTACATTTAGGAGTAATTAAGTTTGTTTGGCGATGAATGAAAATCACTAAAATATGTACTTTGCATTCTTAGCATTTAAGGTCTAGTTGTGCGATTCTATTTAAATTGATACTTAATGATGTGTGATAATTATTATTTTGAGTTAATTAAGTATTTTTTAAGATAATTTTGGTTTTATAATTTAATTTAGGATTTTGGTTTTAAAATTAGGAAATAAAAGGAAAAAGGAAAAGAAACAATTGAAAGATAAAGAGAAAACTCGGATTAGGCCCAAAACAGCCCAGTCCTCGCCCCAGTCCAGTCCGTCTGAGACCAAGCCCAAAACGACACCATCTAGGCATGGAGAATCTGAATTGTCGATCTCCTAAGATCGAACGGTCCAGTCCACCCACATCTTCGATGAAACGACATCGTTTCAAGCCTGTTGATCCAGGCCATTAATTTCATTTGATCTGACGGCCGCAAATCGCTCCCATGCCCTGACCCATTCACGTCCAAAGACCGATCCAGTCCCGGGGTAAACAAAGCGGCGTCGTTTCCATTAATGAATGGATCCAAGCCGATCTCATTAGATCAAACGACATGGATTCATTCCAGCCGTTCGTATATAAGCAACCAAACACACCCCACGCCCCCTCAAACCAAACCCCCCTCATCCCCATCATCTCTCTCTGAGTTCAGAGACCAAACGAAGCCCTTCCCCTGAAACCCTAGCCGCCCCCTTTCCCCTCGCCTAAAAACCCGGCGGCATGAGCTCCGATGACCGTGAAAATCACACCCCTAAACCACCTTGACTCCCCCTCTCCAAATCCACACTTGTTTTGCTTCGAATCACCCATGAGATTTTCGAATATTAGATCGGAAAATAGGTCCGGAACCCTAGTTCATTAGATTAACACCAAACTGACACCCTGTGACCATTTGACCTCCCTCATCCCAAATCACACCCCAGTTTCGTTCGAATCCCGCTAGAACTGGACGAATCTTAAACCGATTGAGTGAACCCTAAGAGAACCCAAGCCTGGAATCAAGCCAAGGTAGGAAGATTGAGGTCGTCATCGACCTTAGTCGTGTGTTCTCAAGTCGAGAACACTCGATTAAGGCCCATGTCGATTTCATGTTCAAATCAAAGTTTCGATTAGAACGAATGGGAATTGGGACTAATTTCTAAGGTATTTTCTGTTTCGTTAATTTTTCTTTTGTTGTTTGATTAATTTTTCATTATTTCTGTCAATTACCTCCTCTCTTCTTCTCTTTTTCTTCCCTTTGTTCCGATTTCTGTTGATTGTGTTAAAACCATGTTCATCTATATTTGTAATTTGTAAGTTATCTGATTTCTGGTTTGAATTAAGCTTATGATGAAAAGTCGTTTATAATTTGGATATAATTTTTGTTTGTATCAATCCTGGATTATTGCACGTTAAATTCAATTCCAATTGTTGTATGAGAAATGTCTTTTGACAATGAAATGGTAAAATTGCTAGGATCAGTATTTATTGCCCTGTGATTTGTTCATCACAAAGATTGAAAGTTGATTAGTCAGTTGAATGTCTTGAATCTGTCTTGAATATGTCAGTTTTCAGTGGTTATCTGAACCTGTGTGGTGAATCTGTTAACCAGCCTAGGCTTAATCAACTTAGGATTAAACCAAACACATGAAGTAGTATGCTGTGATTTTGAAATTATGATAGATTAAGAATTAGCTTTGATTTTGATTTAAATTCAGTTCAATCAGAATTCAGCCTTAGTCATTCAGTTGTTAGGGAATTGGTTATAGCTGATAGGTTTAATGCAAATGGGAAGGGGTATTTTCAGTAGTTCACAGTAGGTTCAGGGGGTATTTTGGGAATAGAAAACTTGCTGAATTGTTAAGTTAAGTGTTCTGTCCACTAAGTTAATATAACATTAAAGCTAATGTATTGTTTAATAAAAGTGGGGAATAAGACATAATGGTATTGGCAAGTTTTAAGGGTAAATAATTAAACAATAGGCTGCCCATACACACTTTGAATTAAAAACAGAACAAGACATACTCTAGTGGGGTTTAGGGAATATGATGGGCAAAGAATATTTTTAATAGAGGTTTTAAGAAGCTGATTGTTCAGTTTTTTGGGTATAAAGAGGAGGCATTAATATCATTGAAAGGGGATCACTTTTTGGACTCTAAGAATTAAGATTTGAAAAATTCGAGAACTAAAAACACCACTGTCTCCTTGAAGCCTCTCTCTTGCTTCACTAGCTTCATCTTCCTGATTCATACATACTAAGAGTGATCTTAAGCGACTCTAGTGTATCTCTGAGTTCATTTGAGTGATGAGTATTTGTTGTTGGGTTTTCAACTGGTGTGGTTCATCTGCTACAATTCCATTGTTGTTGTGGTTGTATTTACTGGTTGGTTGCTGGTGTACTGCTGTCATTGCTGTGTTGTTGCTGTGCCTACTGACCTTCACTCTCTTCTTTATTTCATTTTACTTCCAGGTACACATTTCTAAATCCATTCTAATGTAAATGTGAGTCGAAGCTGAAATAAAGATGTTCACCAGCCCTACATACGAGAATACTTCTGCTATTTTAATTTATAAATTGTTATAGTTGTTTGTTTAACTTTTTTTTGGTGTTACATAGGCAATGAATTAATATAGTTGTTATTTTAGCTCATATAATAGTGATATAAATTGTATAAACTAGACTGTGGACTGTTATCTCTTTAGATTCGTTGAGTTTTATTTGAAGTTTCGATGGTAATTAGTTCCGTCAGTTAACCTTGAATATTAGTTGGACTAATTTCATATTAGGTTAACAAGTTAATTCACTAGTTCTAGCTGGCGTTCTATTAGATGTCCAGTTTGAAATCGTTCCATTCATATTTAGCTTAAGGGGCCATAACCGCATTTGGGATAATCACATTTAGATGAAACCATCAAAGATAAGATCAAATTGCCACTGCTGATCATCATTTCTAATTAATGGACCATTTAGTATAAACAAGTTGGCCAGGATTTCAAATCCGTTTGAGTAATAAAACAGGACATCAACCTTGGGTTGACACAATTAATTTGTAGTGGCCTATATTGATTGACTCAAAACAGAAATAATAGGATAACATTGTGTTCGTAATTCATATTCCATTTAGGAGTCCACATTAATAAGGGCCATTAATTTTGTAGAATCAGCAGGTTTAACATATCTGGAGTGCGAATCATTATAGTAAGGCTAAGAACATTAATCCAATAGGCATGAGTCGAGCAAGTCGAGTTAACATTGAAGTTTAATAAACTTACGAATAAACATTAGTAATTAAGGTTAATGCTAGTTTCCCATAGTTGTAAATAATTAATTCAAATGATTTATTCATCTAACAATGTGGGTTTAAGTTAGTTGTAAGATAATTAGTTTTCTTTTGAAAATATTACTTGTCAATTTCGTCTTTTATTTATAGTTTCAATTTTAGTAATATTCTTTTTTGTTAACAATGGTCTTAAGCTAGTACTAACAAATGACGACCTTTTTGAAGTATGTAATTAATTAGGACTTTTCTCTTTTATTTTTAGAGACAAGCTTAAATAGAAGAAATGTAGTCACTCTAAGATTACCCTTTAAAATAAATGAGGCGAGCCTCGCCAAACAAAAATACAAATTTACGGGGCCCTCATAAATGCTAAATAAAAATACTTAGAATTCAGGAGGACTGTTTAGTGAATTTCACGGTCTTCCACAAAGATAATAAACGCGTAGTTGCTTTAGGCGTTTATTTTAATAATATTACTTTCCTAACTACGGGTGCACATTTATGTGACCCAAATCCAAATCTCAACGGAGTCGAAATGTATTTACAACTACGGGTGCACTGGTGCGACGTGGTTCGAGATGCATTTTCACGATGTTGCAATTCTTATAAAAAATAAAACTAAAAGTGGTTTACGAATAAAAGGCACATAAGCCCCCTCCTCGACTCGAGTTGTCCGCTCGGGTACACAGTCTAGAACACATACCCATGTTTTGAACTTAGAATAACGTGACTTCATGCCGGATCCCTAGTAGGAATGCTTATTTGCATCATGTTGCATTTGACTTAGGGGACTCAACACAGAGGTTGGGTCCGTCTAAGACAGGTAACCTGAAACAAAAAAGACCATCCTGCTGCATCCTGTTTGTTTTACGCAATTTTGCTTTAGACTTGCATGTTGACCGGCTTTTAAATATTGGGGAAAATAAAAAAAAAAATGCTCAAGTAGTGTCGAAACTCTGTCGAATTTTTGAGAAAAGAAAAAAAATATTTTTATAAGAAAAAATAATACGTATTTATTTTTGAAATAGTTTATTTTATTTGGCCCGAACTATGCCAGTTTGATTCTCACAAGGTGTGAGATACATAGGCAACCCTCGTCGGGTCCAACTTCTCCTTTTGGCAAAAATAGCCAAAAAATATCAAATTCTAATTTTGTTATAAATAAGCCGGGTAATACCATTTTATTAAAAATAGCCGAATGTTCCCGAAAGGGACACCGGAAGGCTGGCTTTGCATAAACGGCCACGTTTGGTCATTTTTTTTGGCTTTTGGTCGGTTAACCCCTACAGCCTTAAAATCTTCGTCCTTGAAGTGCTTAAAGGTCGTGTTCGGAAAACCAGCCTTTCCTTTCTTTAAAATTGAGAAAGAGAAAAAACTAGTTTTATTTTTCTTGAGTCAAATTAGGGTTTTTCTTTTGTCTGAATCGCCTTAAAAAATGTGCAGGATGAGCACGATGCAAAATATACCCTTTTCAATAATGACCAAAATTCCTTTCGAGTTGCAATTATGGTGGAATGACTTAGGCAAAGAAGGGCAAGATGAAGTGAAGAAGTATCTGAAAGATCTTACAAGTTTATTAGACATCCAGCCTCAGGGAGATATTATCAGAGCACTGGTCACCTTTTGGGATTCGGCACATAATGTATTTCATTTCTCAGACTTTGAGCTCACCCCAACGCTGGAGGAAATAGCCGAGTACATTGGGAATAGTGAACCCCGTTAAGATTCAAATACTTGATTGCTCCCAGGGCCGTCATTATGCATCGGTTTTTAGATTCATTGAAGATACCCTGGACAGTTCACAATCCTGATATTGCAAAGGGTTTCTGCAGTCTGCATTTCTTATACGATAGATACGGCCACGTGGGCGGGTTAAATAAGCCAGACATCAAGCTATGCAGTAGAAAGAATCGTCAGAAGTGGGATAAACACAGGCGGGTGGCTTTTATGACAGCTTTTTTGGGCCTTGTAGTATTCCCAATAAAAGAGGGGAATATTAATATAAAAGTAGCTGGGGTTGTCAGTACCTTGCTCACCCAAGATAAAAGCACTCTTGCGCCTATGATTGTGGCGGACATCTTCTGGGATCTCACTGTTTGCAAAGTTGGGGGCAACTTTTTTGAGGGATGTAATTTGCTGTTACAAATGTGGATGACCGAGCATTTATGTCACCATTCCCAGCTCTTCAGTTATGGTTCACCTGAAAAAACTTGCATCGGAGAGTTCCATACAAGAATCAAAGGGGTTAATCTACCTGAGGGAGTCACATCGTGGACGTCATTATTCCGGACTCTCACTGCCAGCCAAATCCAGTGGACACTCGGTTGGTTTCCTGTTGAGGAGATCATATATATGCCAGCGGCCAGGCCCCACTTTCTGCTAATGGGACGTAAAAGCATCCAGCCCTATGCACCACACCGGGTTTTGAGGCAACTTGGGAGGTATCAAGTAGTGCCGAAAGATGAAGATCTGAGTACCCAAGTGGTTGAAATTAGTGCTGACGGTCGGTTTCCTGAAGAAGAGGTTCGCCGGATCTGGAGCGAGTGTCAACATTTAGCGGCAAACACTTGTGTATTGAACAAGGCCAAAGGTGAAGTTGCCTTTGGTTATCACGCTTGGTTCAGAGGTGACGTATCATACGGAAGACCGGCTAAAAGGCCCCACCTCAAAGATTTTGCCGAGTCATCCCGGGAACAATGGGATTGGTTAGCAAAGGAAGAAGGTTACCGGGTTGAAATTGGGAAGCTGGAACAACAAGTTGAAAGTTTGAAATTCGAAAGCAGTGTGAAAATTGCGGCGGATCAGGGTGAAAAGAACAGATTGTCCCAGGAAAATGAAGCCTTAAAAACCCAAATCCGACGGATGAGAATGGATGCCGACAGACACCCAAGGAGTCGATCTGATGAGAAGTTGATAAATGAGTTAACAGAATAGCTCATCAAATGCCAAAGGGATTTAGAGGAATCAGAAGCTAGGATAACAAGGATTAAGGCTAGATGGACAAGGGGGGCACGACAGCAAGCACTTCATGTGCAGCAAATAAAGAGAGATTACGAGGGAACCATCACCATCATGAGAGAAACAACTGCCTCTCTCAAAGAGCGAGTCTTTAAACATGCTCGGGATTCCAGGACAGATAGGAAACGCTGCTATGACTTGATGGCGTGGATGGAAAAACAAATGGATACGTTCCTGGACCAACTCACTGACAATGCTCAAGTACTGGGAGCAAAAAATCAACGAATAGAACAATTGCTCAGGGAAAGGGATAGAATCCGGAGTAAAATTGATGAGATCGGGCATTACATCACCAGGAAATGCTTAGCTTGTGAGAATATGTCACGTACTACATTTTTTACTTCAATCATGATTTATGTCCGCCAGATTGTAGAAGAGTTGAAAGGATTGCAAAGAGATCTCACACAATGGTCCGCGACAAGGCCGAACGATGCCTCGCAGACCCCGGGAAATTTTAGAACATTAGAATGATGTTTTGAGTTTAGTTTTAAAATCATGATGTTCAAGTTTTGTGTATATTTTCGAGTCAAGTATTTTCTTATTCAGAGTTTGTTGTGGGAATTTCGAATGTTTTGCGTCATGTTTTTAATCAAAGAAGTTTGTTATAAAAAATCCTGAAAAATTTGTCACAATTTTATCAACTAGAACTACGCTCGGTCCGATTCATGCGGGGACATGATGCGTAGGCAATCCACATAAGATTCGACCACCACTAAGAGAAAAAAAGAGAAAAGGCAAAGTGAACAAACAAAAAGAAAAGAGATAAAGGAAAGTTTCTGAAACATTTAAATGAGGCACAAATAAAATAAGTCGGGATGATGTATGCGGTGGGAGCAAAAATATGTTAGAAATGGTTAGCTGCCTAAGAGCATTGCATCCCCTAACGTGCAATTACAATATGTGTTAAAATCTAACGCTGACAAGTTTGTTGTTTTTCCAACATTCCAGTTAGTTTGTTAAAACGTACTGGTACCATACCATTATCAAACAAGATCCAAAGGTCCCATACTAAGAAGCATGACTAGTTCAGACCAAAGTGTTGAGGAGGAAAGAACGGAAGGACAGCTCCTGAGGGAGGCAATGGAAAAAATGGAAAAAATGAGGCTGGAGATGAACGAAATGCAGCTAGCCTTGGCTAGGGTACAAAAGGGTCCTGAACCAACCATTACTCCTACTCCCCCACCAAGGCACACACCGGAATACCCTCCCCCGGCCCTTCGACAAGCTTCCCCAGTCACCACTACTATCAGGGAAGAAATCCCTATGATCCCCAGGCTCCACCACCCAGTCAGAACACTCCTTCCCCAAATGTTCCTGCCTTTGTGGCACCTCCCCCAGCCACATTACAAAGATCGTCTAGCGAGCTATTGTTCCAAGCTTATGACACCCTGTATTACCCCCCTAAACCCACCTTTAAAGCTCCTAAGCCAAACACATATACACCCCATTTCGGGAACCCGGAGAAAACTGAGAAACCGATTAAGAATGCGGAACAAGAGGAAGTGATTCGAAAGGTCAAAAGCCTGGAGAAATCCTTCAGGAACATGCACAGTTTAGGCAACCAAGTCAGTGTTTCCTACAAAGATTTATGCCCTTTCCCGGATGTTCAGTTACCCGCAGGGTTCAAAATGCCCGAGTTTGATTTGTACGAGGGACATGGCGACCCGGTGGCCCACCTCCGAGGTTTCTGCAGTAAAATGAAAGGAGCTGGGGGAAATGATGAATTGTTGATAGCCTATTTGGGTCAAAGCCTGGGCGGGTCCGTGCTGGAATGGTACACGAGACAGGATCCCGGTAGATGGTTTACATGGGATGACTTGGCACAGGCATTCATTGGTCATTTTCAGTATAACCTCGAGATAGTCCCCGATCGTCTGTCATTCTTGAAGATGGAAAAGAAGCCCGTAGAGAGCTTTAGAGAATTTGGTTTCCGCTAGAGGGAACAAGCAGCAAGAGTGGATCCTCCGATGAGGGAGAACGAAATGGTAGACTACTTTTTGCAACCATTGGAACCGACATACTTTGGGCATCTAGTAACGTCCGTGGGTAAATCGTTCAACGAGGTAATAAAGATGGGAGCCATGATTGAAGAAGGATTGGAGTCTAACAAAATTTTGAGTTATGCAGCACTGAAAGCAACAACTCAGGCCATTCAGAGCGGCACGGGAGGTGCGCTCGGGAGGAAGAAAAAGGAAGATGTTGCGACAATTGAGGGAGTAATTGGTCCAGATTGAGAGGTCCCTCAAGCACTCACTGAGATTACCCACGCACTCCAAATTACCCTCTACAACCTTACTACCCACCACAAGAACCACACTTCTCCGTCCATCAAGCCCAAGCATACATCTAACCTCCGGCTCGCCCGCAATGGTACGTGCCGGCTCCCCAAAATACATACTTATCTCCACAAAACGCCTATACACCACCAAGAGCCTATAGGAACCCTCCAGGGACAGGTTTCCGGGGGAATCAGGCTTTCAGAAATGAAAGGGTGGAAAAACCAAGAACCTTCACTGAGTTAGGAGAAACCTATACTGCTTTTTTCAACAAATTAAGGCGGTTGGGTTTATTGAGTCCTACTGAGCCCAGATTGCCAAATTCCCTTCCCCAAAATATGGACCACTTGGTAAGCTGTGAGTATTGTTTGAGAGCTCCTGGATATGATACTGAGAAGTGTTGGAAGTTGAAACGTGCAGTGCAAGATCTTATTGACACCAACAAGATCGAGGTTCAGACACCAGAGGCACCCAATATCAACCAGAATCCATTGCTGACTCACCATGAGGCCCATATGATTGAGTTGATAAATGAAGAAAGGGAGCCAAAGAAACCGTTACAAATAGTGATGATGATCCGTGCCAGCCTGAAAGAAAAGTCGACCGATGGGGAAGCAATGGTACAGTTGGAAAATATAGATGTCAAGCCAGTGGTGGTGATGGGGAAGATATCGTCTGTTTTTGCAAAGAATCCAGAACCAGTCAAAGTAACGGTGCAAGGGGTACCAAGACAGCCAGCATGCATAGGGCCGGTTGTTATCCGACCAGTAGTGCAGAGGCCGATAATCAGCGAGAAAGCCGTACCATGGAGCTACAGTAAAGCGGTGGTAATGTACAAGGGAAAGGAGGTTGTAGAAGAAATATGTGAAGCCCAGGGGTTAACTCGTTCAGGGAGGTATTTTGCTCCCGTAGAGTTAAGAAGGTCCAACCCAGCGGTGATAAAGAAACCCGTGACGGAGGAAGAGGCGGAGGAATTTTTGAAGAAAATGAAGGCCCAAGACTACTCCATTGTGGAACAGTTAAGAAAGACTCCGGTATAGATTTCGTTGCTATCCTTGTTGATCCATTCTAGTGACCATTGCCAGGCAGGCACTGATGAAAATCCTGAACGGGGCTCATGTTCTGGATAAAATCTCTATAAATCACTTGGAAAGGATAGTGCACAAAATCTTTGAGGTAAACCGGGTGACATTTTCCGATGATGAATTGCCGGCAGAGGGTACAGAACACAACAAAGCCTTATACTTGACCGTGAAATGCGAGGACTCGGTGGTCACCCGAGTATTGATTGATAATGGGTCAAGCGCCAACATCTGTACTTTGACTACTCTGAATAAGTTGAAGGTTGATCATGATCGAATCCATAGGAACAACGTCTGCGTCCGAGGTTTTGATGGAGGTGGTATTGACACAGTGGGGGATATCATACTGGAATTGACCATTAGTCCAGTGGAATTTACCATGGAATTCCAAGTGGTAGACGTGGCAGTATCATACAATCTTCTATTGGGGCTATCCTGGATCCATGCCGCCAAAGCAGTGGCATCTACGTTGTATCAGATGGTAAAATTTGAGTGGGACAGACAAGAGATAGTGGTGCATGGGGATAACGGTACAAGCACTGTGGGCGATGCCATTGTACCATTCATAGAGACTGATGATGACAGAGGTCCCTGGGTTTACCAGATTTTTGATGCAGTCTAAGTTGACAAAATTTCTGAAGGCGAGAACCTTCCACTGCCCAGAATCGCAGCGTCCACCTTCATGATAGCCTCAGAAATGTTAAACAGTGGGTTTATACCCGCAAAGGTTTGGGGATTGACTTGCAATGTATTGTCCAACTAGTTTTGTTGCCCAAGAATCTGGATACTTTTGGGTTGGGATACAAGCCTACAACAGCAGACGTAAGACAGGCTTGGAAGTTGAAAAAGAGAGGTTGGGTTCTTCCCAAGCTGGTTCCGCGTCTCTCCAGATCCTTTGTCAGAGCAGGTAGCAGAAGATTGTCGGTCCCGAAAGTTCTCGGACCACTGATTGGGTTAGATGGGGATTTGAATCAAAGTTTTGAAAGGCTGTTCGCCGATGTCAACACGATAGAAGCTGGAGAAGGTTCCAGTAAGGCAGATATACAGTTTGTGGGGCCTAGGGCCAATATCAACAATTGGACATCTACTCCTCTTCCTACCCGGAGGGAGTCTTGGTAGTAGGCTCTGATTTTTCTTTCTTACTTTCTGGATTTTTTCAGGGTGTAATCCAAATTTTGTTTTATTTTGTATTCGGCAAAAATGTGAAACTCTGTTATCCCGCATTTCAATAAAGTGAAAGTTTCTCCCTTTATTTTGTTTTAATCTTGTTTTCTTCTTTTCTCTTTCTGAACAGTTCTCTTCATACTGGTTCTAATGATATGGCATGCACAACGGATCTTCAACCTAGTCTATAAAATCAATCTGATTCCAAACTAATTGCACAAGAGGTCATTTATGACGATGAATTGGAATACGATGAGGATAAGGCCTTTGAAGAGATAAACAGAGAATTAAGCCAATTCGAAGAGAAACCCAAGCCCAATTTGAATGACACTGAAGCTGTCAATTTGGGGGATGCAGACAATGTTAGGGAAACCAAAATTAGCATCCACATTGAGCCGAACATCAGGGAGGAACTAATCAAAACACTCATCGAGTTGAAAGACGTTTTTGCATGGTCGTATGATGACATGCCGGGCTTAATCACCGATTTAGTGGTTCACAAATTGCCCACTGACCCGGCATGCCCTCTCGTCAAGCAGAAGTTGAGGAAGTTCAAAACTGATATGAAAGTGAAGATTAAGGAAGAAATAACCAAGCAATTAGACGCAAAGGTCATTTAGGTCACTAGATATCCAAAATGGTTAGCTAACGTTGTGCCGGTGCCAAAGAAGGACGGGAAGATCAGAGTATGCGTGGACTATTGCAATTTCAACAAAGCGAGCCCAAAGGATAACTTCCCACTACCCAATATCCACCTCTTAATTGACAACTGTGCAAAGTGAGAGATTGGGTCTTTCGTGGATTGCTATGCTGGGTATCATCAGATTCTGATGGATGAGGAAGATGCAAAGAAGACGGATTTTATCACACCATAGGGAACTTTTTGCTACCTGGTGATGCCATTTGGTTTGAAGAACGCTGGGGCGACGTACATGAGAGCAATGACTACTGTGTTTCATGACATGATACACAAAGAGATTGAGGTGTACGTGGATGATGTGATCATAAAATCCAAGAACCAGGAAGATCATGTAGCAGACCTAAGGAAGTTCTTCCAAAGACTTCGGAAGTACGATATCAAGCTCAACCCAGCCAAATGTGCATTCGGTGTTCCATCTGGGAAGCTATTGGGATTCATTGTCAGTCGACGAGGCATTGAGTTGGACCCGTCAAAGATCAAATCCATCCAAGAATTGCCACCGTCGAAGAACAAAACAGAAGTAATGAGTCTGTTGGGAAGGTTGAATTATATCAGCAGGTTCATTGCTCAACTCACAGCGACTTGTGAACCCATTTTTCAGCTACTGAAGAAATATGCTGCGGTAGAATGGACGGCAGAATGTCAATAAGCATTTGACCAAATCAAAGGGTATCTATCAAACCCACCTGTGTTGGTTCCACCCGAGCCGGGAAGACCGTTGATTCTCTATCTAACGGTCCTGGAAAATTCGTTTGGTTGCATACTGGGGCAACACGACATTACAGGAAGGAAGGAGCAAGCCATCTATTATCTCAGCAAGAAGTTTACAGTCTATGAGATTAAGTACACTCAGCTTGAGAAGACATGTTGCACCCTAACTTGGGTGGCACAAAAATTGAAGCATTATCTGTCATCCTATACTACTTATCTCATTTCGCTCTTGGATCCATTGAAGTATATTTCCAGAAGCCTATGCCCACAGGGAGGTTGGCGAAATGGCAAATATTACTCACGGAGTTTGACAGTCTATGTAACGAGGACGGCCATAAAAGGCCAAGCATTGGCCCATCACTTGGCTGAGAATCCTGTTGATGAAGAATACGAGCCATTGAGGACGTATTTTCCTGACGAAGAAGTGATGCATATAGATGAGTTGGAATTGAACAAGGAACCAGGGTAGAAGCTTTTCTTTGATGGAGCTTCAAATGCAAAGGGGGTCAGAATCGGGGCGATACTCATTTCTGAAATAGGACATCATTATCCTGTTTCGGTTTAGCTGCATTTCTATTATACCAACAACATGGCTGAAGATGAGGCGTGCATTTTGGGCATACGTTTAGCCACCGATATGGATGTCCAGGATGTCTTGGTCTTAGGAGACTCGGACCTCTTAGTGCATCAGATCCAAGGTGAATGGGAAACACGGGATTTAAAGCTCATACCGTATCGACAATGTTTACACGATTTGAGCAAACGGTTTCGATCAGTGGAGTTCAGACACATCCCAAGAGTTCACAATGAGGTTGCCGATGCTTTGGCCACTTTAGCATCGATGTTGCACCACCTAGACAAAGTTCATGTTGACCCGTTGCATATTCAGGTTTGTGATCAGCATGCCTATTACAACATGGTAGAGGAAGAAATGGATGGCGAACCATGGTTCTATGATGTCAAAGAATACCTCAGGATGGGGACATACCCGAAGCAGACCACCGGAGATCAAAAAAGAGCCATTCGGCGATTGGCCAATGGACTTTTCCTCAGTGGAGGAGTGTTGTACAAAAGAACACCAGATTTGGGATTGCTGAGGTGTATAGATGCGGGTCAAGCCACGAAAGTGATGACAAAGGTACATTATGGAGTTTGTGGGCCACATATGACTGGATATGTGTTGGCAAAGAAGATTCTTCGAGCAGGATATTGTTGGCTTTCTATGGAGCGTGATTGTATCAGTTTCATGCGAAAATGTCATCAATGTCAAATACACGGAGATCTGATTCATTCTCTGCCAACCGAATTTCATACAATGTCAGCGCCATGGACATTTGTTGCCTGGGGCATGGATGTCATTGGACCCATCGAGCCGGCAGCTTCCAACGGTCGTAGGTTCATTCTGGTAGCCATCAACTATTTCACTAAGTGGGTTGAGGCTAAAACCTTCAAGTCAATAACCAAGAAGGCAGTGGTGGATTTTGTTCATTCCCATATCATCTGTAGATTTGGGATCCCAAAGGTGATAATCATGGATAATGGTGCTAATCTTAACAGCAATTTGATGAAAGAAGTATGTCAATAGTTTAAGATTACACATCATAATTCCACCCCCTATCATCCCAAGGCAAATGGCGCGGTTGAGGCAGCCAACAAGAACATAAAGAAGATATTGAGGAAGATGCTAGAAGGATCCAGGCAATGGCATGAAAAGTTACCATTTGCATTGTTGGGTTATCGCAAAACTGTTCAGACTTCAGTAGGTGCAACTCCTTATTCGTTGGTATACGAAATTGAAGCAGTGATACCAGCAGAGGTTGAAATTCCATCCCTTCGGATAATCGCTGAAGCCGGGATTGATGATGATGAATGGGTCAAAGCCCGATTGGATCAGTTGAGCTTAATTGATGAAAAGAGATTGGCAGTAGTATGTCACGGCCAATTGTATCAAAAGAGGATGGCAAGAGCGTATAACAAGAATGTGCATCCCAGGAAATTTGAAGTGGGACAGCAGGTGTTGAAAAGAATTATACCACATCAGGCCGAAGCAAAGGGCAAGTTCGCCCAAAATTGGCAGGGGCGTTTATTGTGACTAGGGTGTTATCCAATGGCGCCCTATGTCTGACAGATATCGAGGGAAGATGCATCGATATGGCTATCAATTCTGACGCAATCAAGAGATATTATGTATGATCCTTTGATTGTAATTGTTGTTGGTTTGCTTTGTTTGCTTCTACTTGGCATTTATCGGAGAATGAAATGACGGAGGCAATTCTTCTCTTATCCAAACACTTTAACCTTTGCTTCCCCTTTGAGCCTTATTTATTCTTTCATACCCCTCTCTTGGAATCACTAACAAAAATGAAAAAAAAGAATAAAAGAAAGAAAGAAAAAGAAAAATAATAGTAACAAAAACTAAAAGGAAAGTCACAAGAAATACAAAAGCAATCGGTGAACTACGTTCGACCTAATTCCTCAAATAGGATACGTAGGTGCCTCACGGCTCGATCATAGTGTAAGAAAAATAAAAATAAATCCCCCAAGCAAGAAAACTGGGCAAAAGTTATGCTCTAATGTTTTGGAAAAAGTTTGATTCCAAGAGTTGTAATGTTTTACCCATCAGAGTTATTTCAAATTCTTGATATCCTTTTCTTTTATCCCCGCACACAAAAAGACCATGTTGATGTCCAAAAAGACCTCCCGATCGGTATCCGAGAGGTGCCAAGCCAGGCAAATGAAAGTCGAGAGCTACACAATGATCCTCGACTGAATGAGGGTCATGAGCTGAAGGAATTGATAGCCAAAAGAGTCCCTTGTGGAGAGAATGTTATCGGTAACACTCCAATCCCCAGTGGAGAAAGAAAAAAATAATGAGAGAGTATTATGGTGAAAACCTTCACGGGCACCATGAGGCGACGGGAGCTGAAAGAAATGAGAGAGTCTTTCTAGTGAAAACCCCTCGAAGAGCACTATGAGGCGACAAGATAGGAGTGGCGGAAAAAATCCGCATTCGGCAAAGATTAGGTACCTGTTCACCCCCAGCAAAATGAGTACATTAGAAAGATTGATTGATACAAAAGACTGGGTTGATTAATCCGGAATACATGACATGATCGTTGGGATCGGTTATACCGTTCAGATAAGTCCTTTTTCTTTTTCCCAGCATTTGTTCAGAAAGAACTTTTCTATCTTTTTGAAGTCATTACTTTTTCATTGTTTAAGGAATTTTTGTCCAGCAGTTTGTTTTTTGAGAAAGATTTTTCGGAGCTTACTACCAATTGGAAAATGGTGCAAAGCAAAAGGCAAGCAGGACAGGCCAAAGATAAGGGAAAACATGGAGAAAAATAGAAAACCACAGTTGAGAAATTCGTGGATAAGGATCATCGGGAAAAAGGAACATCCTTGGTAGATCATCAACCAAGAGGGTCGGACAATATAGAGCGGGGAAGGAAAAAGGGAAAAATCATCCGCGGCAGGAATGATATCATACCCAGCAAATAACAACATTTCCCCAACAAGTTTTGAGAGCGCAGAGCAAGGAAAGAGAAAGGGAAAAACCATCCCCGGCAGGAGTGGCATGACCACTCGTCATGTTTTAAACTGACAAATTTTTCTTGATTTGAGGCAGGGAAAGGAAATATTATTGATGGCAAAAAGACATGGCCACAAAGAAGATTATCAAAATGGGGCAGAAAATTTTCTCTCATCGCGAAAATTTGCTTGAAATCAAATATCCATTTGGGGAATATGAAAGATAACACAAGTTTTGAAGGAAATGGAATCCCCAACAGTTTACGGAAGAAGGCGATACAAGTTTTAGAGAAAGCGACCTATAGAGAAGCAAGATAATCTGAGTCTTAAAGACAGTGGTCTTTGAACCAGGGTTATTCCCAGCAGTGCTGAAAGAAGGAAAACAACAAGTGTTAATGAAGGAAATTGTGTCCCCAGCAGACAGAACAAAAGGATGAAACGTGGGGTCAGAACAAGCAAAAGGCCAATGTCATCCCTAATAAGTTTCAGAGAAGTGAAACACCAGTTTGAGGGAAGTAGTTGTTATTAAAGTCAGGAGCCCGCCTGTAGAATTGAGGTTGTTATATTTTAAAATCAGAGAAGTTAGGAGCCTGCCTATAGAATGGAGGTGTTGATTTTCAATTTGCTAAAGTCGGGAGCCCGCCCGTAGAATGGAGGTGTTGATTTTTAAGTTGCTGCGTTCGGGAGCCCGCCCGTAGAACGGAGGTGTTACTTTTAAATTGTTGCATTCGGGAGCCCACCTGTAGAACGGAGGAGTTACTTTTCAAGTTTGAAGTTTGAAGTCGGGAGCCCGCCCGTAGAACGGAGGTGTTACTGTTTAAGTTGTTGAAGTTGGGAGCCCGCCCGTAGAATGGAGGTGTTACTTTTCAATTGCTGAAGTCGGGAGCCCGCCCATAGAACGGAGGTGTTGATTTTTAAGTTGCTGCTTTCGGGAGCCCGCTCGTAGAACGAAGGTGTTACTTTTAAATTGTTGCATTCGGGAGCCCGCCCGTAGAACGGAGGTGTTACTTTTCATGTTTGAAGGTTGAAGTCGAGAGCCCGCCCGTAGAACGGAGGTGTTACAGTTTAAGTTGTTGAAGTCTGAAGCCCGCCCGTAGAACGGAGGTGTTACTTTTCAATTGCTGAAGTCAGGAGCCCGCCCGTAGAATGGAGGTGTTGATTTTTTAGTTGCTGCGTTCGGGAGCCCGCCAGTAGAACGGATTTTAAATTGTTGCATTCGGGAGCCCGCCCGTATAACGGAGGTGTTACTTTTCAAGTTTGAAGTTTGAAGGTTGAAGTCGGGAGCAAGCCCATAGAACGGATGTGTTACTGTTTAAGTTGTTGAAGTTGTGAGCCCGCCCGTAGAACGGAGGTGTTACTTTTTAAGTTGTTGAAGTCGGGAGCCCGCCCGTAGAACGGAGGTGTTGATTTTTAAGTTGCTGCATTCGGGAGCCCACCCGTAGAACAGAGGTGTTAGTTTTAAATTGTTGCATTCGGGAGCCGGCCCGTAGAACGGAGGTGTTACTTTTCAAGTTTGAAGGTTGAAGTCGGGAGCCCGCCCGTAGAACGGAGGTGTTACTATTTAAGTTGTTGAAGTCGGGAGCCCGCCCGTAGAACGGAGGTGTTGATTTTCAATTGGTGGAAGTCGGGAGCTCGCCCATAGAATGGAGGTGTTACTTTTTAAGTTGTTGAAGTCGGGAGCCCGCCCGTAGAACGTAGGTGTTGATTTTCAATTGGTTGAAGTCGGGAGCCCGCCCGTAGAACGGAGGTGTTACTTTTTAAGTTGTTGAAGTCGGGAGCCTGCCCGTAGAACGGAGGTGTTGATTTTCAATTTGCTGAAGTCGGGAGCCCGCCCGTAGAACGGAGGTGTTGATTTTTAAGTTGCTGCATTCGGGAGCCCGCGCGTAGAACAGAGGTGTTACTTTTGAGTTGCTGCATTCGGGAGCCCGCCCGTAGAACAGAGGTGTTACTTTTCAAGTTTGAAGGTTGAAGTCGGGAGCCCGCCCGTAGAACGGAGGTGTTACTTTTAGGTTGTTGCATTCGGGAGCTCGCCCGTATAGCAGAGGAATACATTTCAAGTTGAAGTCAGTAAAGCGAAGGATTACCGCAAGATCCCCAGCATAAGTTCAAGTTCGGCAGTCAAGAAAGGCCGACAATGTCAAGACAGAAATAAAAAAAAATATCAGAGGAAGCAAGCCAACAGGAAAACAAGGCGACAAGAACGAGCTTGAAAATTTAGATAAGGTTTTGTAATTCATAGACTAGTTTAGTCTAGCTGCTTATTTTTCGTTTTAGCCTGGTGTAATAAGGAGGTCAGTAAGCACTTGCAGTAACAGCAATGACAGCAACAGCAACGATAGTAACCGCAAGATCACAACTTCATGGTGGTCCCAGCTACCAAAACCTCCCGAACTACATTAACCTGATTCCCTTGTAGCCAAGGATATGTAGGAGACCTTTTGAAGCAAAGGTTCGGTTAAATCTTTCAAAAAATGCTTCATTCGGAGTACTCAAACGGGCAAAAATCGCTCGCTTTATCTTTGCACGAAAACTCTTCGTGTTTTCGGACAAAGAGGGGCAGCTGTAAGCAAGTGATTTTTGCCCTATATGAGAATTACTCCTAAAAATTCAAAATAAAATAGTTTTGGGTTGTGTGTGATTTTTGTGATTTTTTTGTTATTTTTCTCTTATTGTTCGCATTTGTCCGACCATGTTTATTTGTTTAAATTAATATAAAATACAAAATATGTCACATTTGCATCTAGTATTCAGTTCTACATTTAGGAGTAATTAAGTTTGTTTGGCGATGAATGAAAATAACAAAAATATGTACTTTGCATTCTTAGCATTTAAGGTCTAGTTGTGCGATTCTATTTAAATTGATACTTAATGACGTGTGATAATTATTATTTAGAGTTAATTAAGTATTTTTTAAGATAATTTTGGGTTTGTAATTTAATTTAGGATTTTGGTTTTAAAATTAGGAAATAAAAGGAAAAAGGAAAAGAAACAATTGAAAAATAAAGAGAAAACTCGGATCAGGCCCAAAACAGCCCAATCTTCGCCCCAGTCCAGTCCGTCTGAGACCAAGCCCAAAACGACGCCGTCTAGGCATGGAGAATCTGAACCGTCGATCTCCTAAGATCGAACGGTCCAGTCCACCCCAAGCTTCGACGAAACGACATTGTTTCAAGCCTGTTGATCCAGGCCGTTCATTTCATTTGATCTGACGGCCGCAAATCGCTCCCATGCCCTGACCCATTCACATCCAAAGACCGATCCAGTCCCGGGGTAAACGAAGCGATGTCGTTTCCATTAATGAATGGATCCAAGCCGTTGATCTCATCAGATAGAACGACCGGGATTCATTCCACCCGTTCGTATATAAGCAA